>JAEIJG010001363.1:0-11560 GCA_037289395.1 Beauveria scarabaeidicola
TATAGAAATAATAACTAAAATATAAAAACACTTATAGTAAGAATAGATATTTTTATAAAACTAGATAAAATATTATATAGATAAAAAGAGATTACTAGCACTAATCCTAGAGGAGGGATATAAAGTTTACCTTATTTATAAAAATATTAAGATAAAATAACCTAGTAATAAACTTAACTAGAAAAAAAAAATTAGACTATTCCTTATTAAACGAAAAAATATTAAATACTAACTATAAACTATTACTACTAGATAGAATAAAGATCTATCTAAGTTAACTTCACGAGTAGGAAATAGTATATAACTATATTAAGCCTAACCTAGTAATAAAATTAAAAAATAACTTATTAGATATTAAAAAGTACTTAATTCTACCCCTAAATAATATTAATATAAAGCCACTATATTAAGAGTAGTTAAAGTAGATAGTTTACTACTAGGGATATATCCTAATACGCCTTTATAGCTAATAAGTATTATAATAAGCCTAAGGTAGTAGTAACCTAAGTAAGACTAAAATTAGAGAGAGAATTAATTAATAAACTTCTCTTCTTAATTAAAGATAAATTTAAGAATAAGATAAAAGAGATATAAACTAAGTATAAATAAATTAAAGCCTAAAGTAAGACTAGAGTAGCCCTAAGGGGGGCTAATACCTTAATTACTTAAGAGGTAGTCTAAGCTATTATAAAAAAAATAGTTATATAAATACTTAAGGAGAATTAGAATATTAGCTAACCTTAGCTTCTAGCTAGCTTATAATTATATATTATAATAATAATAGCCTAAGACTAGGCTAGCCTTAGGGCTAAACTAATTCTTATTAAATATAAAAGAGAATTAGTTATTAATATTAAAAGATATATATAAGAAATTAAAAACTACTTTTTATAAGAGATTATTATAATAGTTAATAAGGCTATTTAGGCTAATACTATAGTAGTAGTATATTACCTCCCCTTTAAGGATATAGTCCTAACCTTTTATTAAGAAGTAAAAGAATATATAAAGGATAAGCTTTAGGTAAAGGTTATATTTAACTTAAAGGTAACCCTCTCTTAATAAGTATATATTATAATAGTTAAAGTAGTATTACTTAATAAGATTTTATAAGATATTACTAACCTTATAATAATACTCTTAGCCTTTAATAAGGTAAATATTATTATTATAAAGATATATTATCCTTAACTTAAGTCTAAGATATAAGTTTTTTTTATTATTAGAATATATAATATTAAGATAATAAACTACTTTTATAAGTAAGGGGTCTTTTTTAACTCTTAGGTCTTCTAATATAAACCCTTTTTAAATATAATCTAACCCTTATAATACTTTAAATATTACTAATATAATTATATAAATAGGTTTTACTAAAATAAAGAGTAATATAACTAGTATACTTATTAGACTTATACTAGGTCTAAGCTATATTTAATAAAAAAAGATAATAAGAAAGAATAATATCTTAATTATAAGGGTAACTACCTAGTATAATTTTAAGACTACCTTATTATAAGGTAGTATTAGGGCTATACTTAAGAGGTATATTACTTCTAATTAATAAAGTTTAAAAGCTATTACCTTAGGGAAGAAAGATACCTAAGGTCTTTAAGGGTATTATTACCCCTAAAGAGAGTTAAGAGTATATAGTATCTAAGAGAGTAGCCCCTAGGCCCCTCCTCCTTAGCCTTAATCTAAAGACCTTTCTTAATATAAACTAATATACTAAATTTTAATTTTACTAACCCTAAAATAAGGTTTATAAGCCTAAGGTTATTAGTTAAGATTCTTTAGTATAAAACCCTTATATCTATTATATATAAAAACTAACTATATTAAGTATTATTATTAGCCTTAGTACTTATAGTCTAATTATAAGGTAAGTTATTACTCTTATTACTCTTATTATTACTAATAGTCTTAGAATTAACCTAAGATATAATTATAATTAAACTAGTCTAGCTTAAATAACTAAATAAAGATTTTCTTATAAAATATTTATAAAGATAATAATAATATCTAGTTAGCCCTTTACTAAGAGGATAGCCTAGATATTATTATAATCTAAGAGGTATTACTAAGTAGCCCCCTACCTACCCCCTCCTTAGCTCTATACTAGTGCTTATAAGGGGGGTAGTAGGTAATAACTTATATTTATAAAAGGGTTAATAGAGTATTATAAGAAATAATAATTAGAAAGAATATATATTATATTAAATTCCTTAATAACCCCCTTATCTTTATAAGTATTTACTCTAAGCTAGGTATAAACTTATATAAACTCTTAAGTAGAATTTTATTAGAAAGGGAGATCTTATATATAGTAGTAGAAGACTTTAACCTTTATTACCCCTCCTAAGACCTTTATAATAAAAAGTCTTTATTTATAAATAATATAATTAAAGCCTTTACTTATATTAGAATTATATTAATTATACCCTTAAGAATAGTAATATAATATTATTATAATTATTATATAAATACTTTAGACCTTCTCTAAGCCTCTCTAGTATTAAGAGGTAAATATATAATATTAGACTAAAATCTAACTAGGTCTAACTATATCTTATAGCTATTAGAGCTCTAGGCCTATAAGTTAGAGGGAAATAAGCTAATAAAGAAATAAAAAAAGATTAATATTAGTCTTACCTTAGCTAAGGTAATAGCCTAGCTCTTAGCTATAACTAAACCACTAATAATAAAACCCTTAGAGGTAAAGGTAATATATAAGTAGTTTATATTAGTAATAGAAGATATTATCTTTAAGATTATCTTTATAATAAGCCCCCCTTAGTCTAAGAGACTAAAATAATAAAACTAAAAAACTAGTTAGGTAATTACTAAGATAAAAAGAATATAAAAGTAAATATAAAGGTTAAGAAATAAAGTAAACTAGGAGATTATATATAAAGTAAGAAAAGACTAATCCTAGGCCTTAGTTAAGGTATAAAAGGTAACCTAGAAGATATACCTTAACTTATTAGGTAATATATTAGTATTATAGAAATAATATAAGTAAGTAAAAAGGTTTATAATAAGATATATAGCTAATATAATCCTAGAGCTAGCTTACCTAGGCTATAGTACCTTAGTATAGTTAAAGGAGGAGAAGATAGAGGTTTTAGTCTAAAAGTTCTTTCTAGCCCTAGTAACTATTAGTCCTAAGCCTAGGTATAATATAGCCTTAATCTATAAGTTAGATACCCTTAGACCCTTATAAGATAAAGTAGAAATCCTTATAGAAGTTATAATAAATAAAGTTAAGGATATACTTAGAGGCTATATAGCCTAAAACGCCCTAGGTCTAGATAAGGTTCTATATAAACTCCTTAAGGCCTTAGGCCCCCTCCTTTATAAGATACTAGTAAAGCTCTTTAATATATTACTATAGTCTAAATACTACCTAGCCTAGTACTAAGCTAGTTTTATTATAATCCTCTAGAAGCCTAAGAAGACCCTAAATAACCTCTAAATAGTAAGAGGATAATAACTAATAACCCTCCTTAATATAATAAATAAGCTATTTAAGAAGATTCTTATTACCTATATTATAACTATAATAAAAATATACTAGCTTCTCCTTAAGGGTTAAATAAGGAATTAGAGGTATAGGTTAATAAAAATAGTAATTATAATATTTATTAAGTTAGTCTATATAACTTAGGCTTAAGGTAAGGCTATATTACTCTTTTAGCTAGATATAACTAGAGTCTTTAATAATATTAATTATAGACTACTTATTTAAGAGCTTTACTAGTTAAGCTACTTAGAGAAGATCTTTAACCTTATCTAATCCTTCTTTAATAAGAAAATAAACTAGCTTTAGATTAATAGTAATATAATAAAAAAAAAAGTAGTTTAATATAAAGTCTTATAAGGCTTACTATTATCCTTAATTATTTTTATCTTCTTTATAAGCTTATTATATAAAGCCCTTAAGGTAGCCTTAGGTCTATATATAATTAACTTTATAGATAATATAAACTTATTATATATAAAAAAGAATTATAATAAGATTAAGTCTTAGTTAGAAAATACCTAGACTATATATAAAGACTAAGTAAGAACTTATTAACTAAGTTTTTTTATACTAAAGTTTAAGTTATTATATTTCTAATATAAATAAGCCTTAGATCTAAGCCCTCTTATACTTAGAAGTAAAGTAGTAGAGTTATTAATAAATATATATCTCTTTAGAGTAATACTATTAATAAGGTTAAGATAATAAAAGTAAGTTAAGTTTATATTAGAGAAGGTCTAGTCTATACTTTAAGCCTTATAGTTAATAATAAGAAAGTTATAAAGCCTTAAGGTTAAGAAAATAAGGGATATTTACCTCTAAGAAATTTATCTAATTATATTATTTAAAGTAATAATATAATATAGTCTTATAGCTAGCTTTATATAAGGCCTAGCTAGGCCTTTTTAAGAGTTATAAGTAAGGTACTTAAGGGTAGTTAGAGAAGCCTTTAAGGCTACTTTTACTTATTATATAAAGATAAAGCTTAGTATATTACTAGTAGATATCTACCTAATAATATAAAAAAGTAAAACCCTTAACTAGTAAGAAACTAATAAGGCTATAGCCTAGCTCTAGTATATTATTATATAGGTATTATCCTTAGTCTTACTTTATTAAAGTAGTAATAAATAAATCTTATTATTAATAAAAGACTTATATTAGAACCTACTAAAAATAAATAAAGGGATATTAAAAAGGGATTAGTATATACTTAAGGCTTAGGCTAACTAGATATAAAGAGTAAAGTAAGAGTATAAAGAAACTAAGAGTTAGAGGTAAATAAGATAGTTTACCTTATTTTTAGTTTATAAGCCCTTATAAGCTAAATATAAAGCTAAGATAACCTTACTCCTTTACTTATTATAATATATTAGTTTTATTATAATATAATTATAAATAAAAAAGATTAGGCTAAATACTTTCTTTTATAAGTAATAAATACTTAGATATAATATAAAGATATATTAATATAAATATAAGGTAAAAGATATTTATTATATACTTCTTTAGTATAAACTTATAAGCTAAGACTATAACTAGTATTATACCCTTATTATAGTACTACTAAAGGACTAAAAAGATATACTTTATATACTTAATTACTTAATTAAAAGTAAGAAAATAATAAAATAAGTATATAACTAATAAAAGCTAACCTATATAAATATTAGACCTAAGGTAGATCTAAGATAAGATAAGTATAAAGTAAATATAAAGTAAATAAAGAGGAGTTAAGGCTTAATAAAGGGGATACCCCCCCCTAAGGGGGGTAAAATAAAAATAATTAGGAAGAGGGGCCTTACTAGCCCTTACTAAGAACTAATATATAACTAGAGTTAGATAAAGAAGTAAGGGTTTTCCTTTAGGGAGTCTAGTTTTTCCCTTACTTATAAAGATAGTAAGACTAGATAGGTATATATAAGCCTAATTAGTATAATTTAATAATAATAATAAAGATCTATTTAATATTTTATATATTATTACTTAAGAAAGTACTAGATAATTTTATACTTATTATAAGAATTATAATTAATAATATTAATAAATATAAAGTTAAGAAAATACTTAAAATATAAGGAAATATTAAGAAATATAAATACCTTATTAAATAAAAAGGCTACTTAAACTCTAAAAACACCTAAGAACTTATTAAGAACCTCTAGAATTACTTAGACCTATTAAAGAACTTTTACTAGCTAAAATAAGAGAACTAAGCTCTAGAAAATTACCTATACTAAACTAAGACTAGTTAAGATTAGTAAGAACCTTAAGCGCTTATAAGTTATATACTACCTAGTGCTTATAAAAGTCTAGAGCTAGAAGGATTTTATCCTCCTTATCTAGCTTATATATACCCTACTTAAATAATTTATAACTCTTATTCTTAATTTAATAATAAATTTAATAAATCCTTATTAGATAATTAACTACTTATAATAATTATATCTAAAGCTTAATTAAATACTCTTTTACTTTTTCTTTATTAATATCTAGTTTCTTTTACTAAGTTATTAGATAATTTACTATAAATATTAATAACTAAGAAAGAAAAAGCCTATATAAAAAAGAACCTATAAGAAGATATTATTAGAACCTTATTATAAAGATAAGTATAATAAATATAGTATTTATATTATATTTTATTATTAATAAAATAATACTCCTTTTTATTTTTAAAATAATATATATATAATATCTTTATATTATAACTATTTAAAATAATAAAAGCCTTTAAAGTATCTTACTTATTTAACTTTTAAGAATAAGGTTTTTCTATATAACTAAATATATTATTAGTATATAATAATATAGAAGGGAAGTTATTATATATAAAAGAAGATATAACCTAAAGAGGAAAAGTAGTCTTAAGAATAAGACTAATAAAGAAAGAGTATTATATTATAAATAAAAGAAAAATATATAAGGTAGCTAGGGAGGTAGCCTAGAGGAGTAATTAGGTAAAGCCTATATATTACCTAATAAAGACTAAAGGTTATATAACTATATAAGGATTATAAGTATATTATAAGCTAGTAAGCTATATAAGATTATAGACTTAGTATAAGCTAGTAAGCTAGGAAGGGATTATAAGTATAATATAAGTTAGTAAGCCTACTCTATAATAGGGAGATAGATAGATATATAAGAAAGGGGATTTCTTATAATTAGATAATCTAGATCTTTATTAATTAATCTAAGTAATAGTTTTACTATTAAAAGTTCTACTCTTAATAATTCTTTATATAATAGATATTACTTACTATTACCTTATAGTATATAAACCTAACTTACTACCTAAGAAATAGATTAACTGTGGATTAGGAATAAGCTATTATTATACCTACCTAGGTACTTATAGGATTTATAAGAGGCACCTAGTCTAGTAGCGCCTAGCGCTAGCTATAGTAATTTATAGTAGGTATAGCCTAGATATAGTATTAATTATATTATATTTAGTAGTAAAGGTACTATTATTTATAGCGCTAATAATAATCTAGTAGATTTTTTACCTTTATAGAAATTTTTAGTTACTAGTTATAGCGTTAATTAAGGGATATTTAGTCACTAGTTATAAGCGCTAATTATACTAAGTTTAGTATAAGTGGTAATTAACCTAATTACTCTAGTTACTAAGTATATTATAGTATAGTATACTATAGTAGCTAACTAATTTTATATATAGCGCTTAAGAGACTTTAGTAGGTATTAAAGGGAAACCTAGTAAGCCTTCTAAAGCTTAAGAGATATTATATATATAAAGGCTTCTAGTAACTAACTATAAGTAAGTTCTTTACTAATTTATAAGTATTAAGTATACTAGAAAAATATAGTATATTTAGATAATTAACTTTATTACTTTAGCTACTAAGGTAACTAACTAGTTATATATAGTATATTAAGGATTTTATTTAGTACTAAAGGGAGACCTAATAAGCCTTTTAGAATTCTTAAGGTTATTATATACTTAAGGAGGCTTTTTAGTAATAACTCTAGTATATATAGTAGTTAAGAGTTTTATATTTTTAAAGAGTAGACTATTATATATTATTAAGTCTAATTAGGGATTTAAAGGCCTAAAAGCTTTTAAAAGCTCTAAAACTTAGTATTTAAAAGGGGCTTTATTAGACTATTAGTAGGTATTAATCTTATTTTAAAGTATTTAATATTTATTAAACTAGTTTAAGTTTCTTAATAAATAAATTAAAACTTTAGTAAAGTATACTTAGTTCTAGTATATTAGTTTAGGTTATTAGTATTAAAGATAAAGTCTTAGTTATTATAGAATAAAAGGATTAAGTATTAAATCTTTATTAAGGTTTTTTTAAAGAGCTTAAAGATTTATTTAATTTCTCTAATTATTTCTAATATAATATTAGATTTAGCTTCTAATATAAAGAGGGTTATAAGACTTACTCTCTTTAACCTCTAGTTAATAGGTCTTTTATTAAGTATTAATAGGTAACTACCTATAGACTTAGAGGTTTCTTAATATCTTATAAAGTTATTATTAGAGTAGGCTTAGAGTAGGCTTTAAGAGCTATTAATTCTATAATAACCTATAGTACTTATCTTAATACCTTTTAGGTACTTAAGGCTTCTTTTAATTAAATTAAGAAGTATTATATTTACCTTAATTATATACTTTAAGTAGAATTAAACTATAAAGGTAATATTAAGTCTTATTATTATTATTAGCTATATATTAATATTAAGTATTTACTAAAAAAGATTTTAATTAAGATCTAATAAGGCTTTAAAATCTACCTATTTAGGTAATTCTAATATAGGTTTAGTAAGTAATTTAATAAGTAATTTTACTAAAGAGAACTTTAGTTTAAGACTAATAGAGAGATCTTATAGTAGCCTAGGCTATAAGAGAATAAGCTAAGGTTTAATATTAACTAAGTTAAATTAGGAGAGGGCTTTTTTTATAAATTAGCTTTAGTATAATTAAAGACTTCTTTTCTTCTAGTTTTAGATAATTTAAATACCTAAAAAGAAAAAGATAAGCCCCTTATTTTCTATAAAATAAGCCTTATTAAACTATCTCTTAAGCTAATTAATATACTAAAGGTTTAAACTAATTAAGAGATAATTATTAATATAGGTTATTATAAAAGTATATATAGTTAGGTTCTAATAAATAGTACTATCTAAGAGAAGTAGCTAAAATCCTAGCTTAGCTAGGAGTTCTTTAAGGAGAATTTCCTAATTCTAGGGGCCTTATTTTAGTCTATAAAGAGCTTTATTTAGAAAGATAACTTACTCTTTAAAAAGATTATAACTAGCTTTAGTTAGAAGTTTAAGAAGTTCTTTATTTTTTTTATTAGTTTTAGTTTAAAGGTCTTTTATAAATTTAAAAAAACCTTCTAAAAATACTATATATATAACTTTCTTAAGTTTATTATTAAGAAAAGTATTAATAAAGTTAATTTATTTAATTTCTTAATTATTAGTAATTATAAGTATTAAGATAATTCTTTAAGTTAAGGGGATAAAGGTTAAGGTATATATTTAAATAAAGTCTTATCTAGGTACTTATATAAACCTTTTAACTACTAATCTTATCTTAAATTTAATAAGCTAGTTATTTTAGTTAAGTTTAAGTTAGAATATAAGTTTATTTTTTAAAACCTTTTAAGAATTAGAGACTACTAATTATTTAATAAATTTAAAGACTTTAGCTTTTATAATTTATTTAAACTTAATAAATATAGCTTTAGTCTAGCTTTTTTTATTAAGATTATAAAGGGTTTCTTTCTAACTATTAAGTATATTATTTAATACCTTTTTAGTTATTTTAATCTTTTTTTAATAACTCTTATAACTTTATAAATAAATTATTAAGTAACTAAGCTTAGCCTATAACTAGGTAATTCTAATTAATAGTTAGTAAAGGCTAAGTTAAGATTAAGGTTTATAAGGGTATATTTAAGGTTAACCCCCTCTAAGTTTATATTAATATTTAATTATAATAAGAGTAAAATAGAAGTTAGTAGCTCTTAAAGTTATTTATTTTAGAGTAGGTCTAAAGACTTTTTATTAGGATTTAAAGACTTCTTATTAAAAAAGATTTCTTTAAAAACCCCCTCTAAGTTATAATCCTAAGTCTATTAGAAATTACCTTTAAGGCTTTTTTTAATTTAACTAATACCCTTATTTACCTTAATAAAAATAATAAATAATATCTTTATAATAGTTTATTATTATAAAATATATATTAAATAAGTTTTTAATCTAATAATAGCTAGTAGTTATCTTAACTTAGTTTAGGGTGCTAGCTTTTATCCTTTTATTTATTTCTTATAAGGGATTAAGACCTTAATAAATACTTTTATTACCCTAAAATAAGCTAGATTTAGTATCTTAGCTTTTTAAGGTAGAATTTCTTCTATTAGTACTTAATAAAGTACTTTTAGTTAGGTTAAATTAGTAATATAGTTAACTAGGGTTATTATAACTAGTAAGATAGTACTTTAGAGGAAAAAGGGTTATTTTAACTAAAGTATAATAGCCCTAAGTCTATTAAATATAGTTTAAATTAATTATTTAGGGAGCTTATTTTATTTATATATATAAAGACTTAAGGTAATAAACTTAGTACCTTATAAAATAAGCTAGTTCTTAAGTTCTTAGTTAATTTTATTTTTACTATTATAGTAAAATTCCTTTAGTACTTATCTATAATATATTTAAAGGTTCTTAAAAAAGCCTTATATAATTTCTAGAAGAATAAGGCTTTTATAGTTAAGTAAAAATAATACCTATTAATATTATAACTTCTTATTTACTAATATTAGACTAATAGATCTTTTATTATATAGTAGGGGTTTTACTTTAAAGGTATCTCTTTTTATAATATTAAGGATATTTACTAGGTTAAGAAGAGTCCTTTTTAATAGTTAATATATAGTTTTAGCTTATATATAAGCTATATATTAGAAGTTATTATCCTTAATTTTAAAGAAATTAGGTAAACCTTTAATAATTTTATAGGTCTTTTTAAGTAAAGAGAGGCTAATATAGTTAAGTTAAATATATTAAATACTAACTAGTTATAATAACTTTTAGTATTTTAAGTCTTTAAGTAATTCTAAAAGCCTTTCTAGCTCTTCTAAAAAGTAATTAGTATCTTCTAGAAGTATTAGGTCTTAGTTTAGTTCCTTAGGGATATCTTAATAGTCTAAGAGGTCTTTAAAGAGTACCTTAAGTATCTTAATTATAATTATATAATATTTAGATTAAGTTAAGGATCTAGGCTTTATAAATACTAAGGTTTTTATATTTTATTATTATAAAAAAAAGCTATACTTATTAAAGTCTAGTATAATAATTTACTTTTAATCTACTAAGTAAAGGTTATTCCTTATAAAGACTTTATTAGAGGTATAATAATATATACTACTAAGGATATTAAGGTTAAGTAAAGGTACTAGTAGTACTTTTTATATCTTAATAATAAACTATTCTTTTAATTCTAATTTTAAGAGTACTATAAAGTAGGTTATTCTCTAGCCCTTAGGCTTAATAAGGCCTCCTCTAATAATAATAAATAGCCTTTTTCCTTTTAGAAATACTTTATAATTAATAAAAGTATCTCTTAAGTTAATAATATAATAAGTAATACTAGTATTATAAAGTAAGGTATTATATAGATTAGTTTTTTTTTTTTAAATACTATAGTTTATAATAAGTAAAGTAAAGACTTTAGGGTATTCTAGCTCTAATAAAGATATAGTTTTTTTATTATTAGATAAGAATTCTAATACTAAGTTATTATTAAAAAAGAGTTTTTTAATATAATAATCTTTAGTTTAATATTTATTATTATTATTAGAAGAGTTAAAGATAAGATTAGTAATCTTATAAAGGTTAGATTTAGATATAAAGAGGCTATAACTTCTTAAGATAAAGGTTATAATAGCCTTTTTTTCTTTAGGTTATTTCTTCTTATCTTTATCTTTCTTTTTTTCTTTATTATCTTTCTTCTTCTTTTTTTTCTTTTCCTTCTTTTCTTTTTTTTCCTTCTTTTCC
>JAEIJG010001364.1:0-11546 GCA_037289395.1 Beauveria scarabaeidicola
TATAAGTATCTACTATATAAAAAGTAATAATATAATTAACTATATTAAATAACTAAAAATAAAGATAGTATAATTAATTACTATTAGTCTAAGTAATTATTAATAAGCTAGGTAGCTTAACTAATTATAGTTAGGTAATATCTCTAGTATTATAATACTAGTACTATTTCTTTTTAGTTAAACTATAAGAGTTAGGGCCTTTAGGGCTAACCTTCTATTAACCTAGCCTTAGACTTAAATAATAAGCTAATTATTATTAATTAGCTCCTTTAAGGACTTATTAGGGGCACCTTTTATTATTATATCTACTAGGTTATTACTACTATTAATCTAGTAGATCTTAGTAAGCTCTTACCACTTATATAACTACTAAAGTGCTATAATATTAATTATTAAGCGCTTCTCCTTAGTAGTGCCTAGCTTTATTAGATATTTATAGAGGGATAAGGAGTTAGTATAAATAACTATAGGGATCTTCTATATACTTAAGCCTATTATAATCTAGTTTAGTATAGTAGATAAGGCGTACTTAATATCTACTTTAAGGACTATACTATATAATTTAGAGGCTAGGGCACTCCTTATTATATATTTAGACTTTATTAAACTCTAGTAGATAATATTACCTATAATTATTATTTTAGAGTCTTCTAAGGGCACTTTAGTGCCTAGGACGATTATATATCCTAATTATAAGCTTAAGTCTTAGTTATTTATAAATAACCTATTTATAAAGATATATAGCTTTATCTTAATAAGGTTTAGCTACTAGAAGCGTAGTCCTTAGTTATTATTATCTTTTTACTATTAGATTTAGGTATAAAGCTACTTAAACTACTTCTCTTCTAATACCTTAAACTATATAGTAACTAATAGGTTATAGAAGGCTTCTAGCTAGTAGATTATAATAAGATATATACTATAAGCTTATTACTTAATATATTCTTTTAGGTCTTTAGGTATTTATAGCTTAGTAACTTACCCCTTCTAGATAATTTAGATTAACTTATTAGGTTCTAGGGTGATTTAGTAGCTATTAAAAGTTAAGGGCTTCCTTTTAATAAGGAATTCCTTTAATTTTACTATTAGCTTTACCTTCTATAGCTTAGCCTTTTCTAAGTTATTAAAGGAGGCGTTAAAGAGGCTAATTATATTATCTATCTATATCCTAATAATACTAAATTCCTTATTAGAGGTAACTAGTAAGTAGGGGTTATATATTAAGACCTCTATCTTTAGGTATTCCTAGTAGTATACTAAGTACATTACTTACTAGTGGGTGCTACTCTTAATAATACTATATAAGGGCTTTAGAACCTCTATAATTATTCCTAGTAAGTATAATGAGTATAGGCTATCTAGGACTTAGGCTAGGATAGTATATTATAGGCGTATTATTAACTAGATATAAGCCTACGTGATATCTCTATATTAGAGGGTATAGCCTTATTCTAAGAGGGTTAGTACTAGGGTAAGAACTAGCTACTAGCTTATCTTTTATATTATTAGTGACTAGGTTAGTAATAAGTCCTTAGCTTTATTATTAAAGCCTTAAACTATAAGTCTTAATTTCTTATAAGGCTTATTAGTACCCTTATTCTTAATCTTATATACTATTTAAGTCTTAAATATCTTATTATAGTATCTTTAAGGGTTAAACTAGATAAACCTAAAGACACTATAAGATAATAAGTTATTAATCTCCTTCTATAATAAGGCTTAGAATAATACTCTAGGGGTTTTAATTAGGCTTAACTTTTAAAAGGTAATTATAAGGTTTATATTATAATACTCCTTTATAGATAAGAAGACCTATAAGCTCTAGGACGCCTTCTAATATAATACTAGCTAGTACTTCTAGTGTATCTTAATATAAGGATTTAATACACTAGGGATTAGGCTTTAGGAGGGAGTTAGGGGATATATAGTAGCTAGGGTTACTTTAAGGGGTTAATTAGTAATAGTAGGCATTATATTCTTTATAAAGGAATCCTCTAATAAGTTTTCTTTTATAGAGGAATTATTAGGGGTATTAATTAAGGCGTTAGGGGCGCTATTATTATTAGAGAATTTAGCTAGTTCTAGGGTATTATATAGTTTATCTTTAGAGGTTATATTATCTTCTTAGCTACTAAATTTATCTTTATTAGTATCTTTAGTGTCTTCTAGTTATTAATTAGTAAGAAAGGGTTATATTATAGTTAAATAGAAGACTATAAGGCTACTAGGTAACTCTACTATATAATTCTTATTCTCTATTATAGCTAATTTATAGGGGCTAGTCTAGTCTTCCCTTTCTTATTAAATATAGATATCTAACTATAGTAAGAGGCGATATAAAGAGGTTATATTAGGGCTATTCCTTATCCTTAATACGTTCTATATTTAATACTTTATTAGTGCCTTTTATACTCTAGTTATTACCTTTTAGAGAGTAAGAGTATATTTAGTAACTATTAAGTATAAGGGGGAGTTAGTAGATATTCTAGGGTATATACTAAAGACTAATAAGGTAAGTACTAGTCTATTTAGTCTAGTAGTATTATTAATAGCTTTTACTACTATCTATAGATACTAGGGTATTATAGTATAGCTACTAGACTCTTCTTAAATAATCTTATATACCTTTTAGAGGGGGGTATAATATTATTCTATAAGACTAATATTATTATAGGCTTCTATAGGTACTTACTATACTTATATATATAACTTCTTAGTGTATTTTTTAAATTTAGTAGATATAAAGTTATTACTAGTGTTATAAATAATCTATTCTAGTAGGCTAAGGTAAGCGTTAATCTAGTAGGTTTAGAGGGCTTCTTAGAGGGACTTAGTGGTTTTAGAAGGGCTTCTAAAGAGGTTCCTAATAAACCTAGCTACTTAAAAGTAGGTTATAATATTAATAATATAGAGAATAAGCTTACTTTCTAAGAATATTATATTAATAATAATCTTATAGTTAAACTCTTAGTTATCCTTTAAAGTAAATTAGAATCTTCTAAGGGCTTTAGTATTTAACTAGTACTACTTATAGACCTTTATTAGGTGTACTAGTGTCTCTTACTTAAATTCCTCACTAGTATATTCTAGTAGGTAGGTAAGTCTTATAATAGAGGGGTGCCTAAAATGCCTATATAAGCACTAGAGCTTAACTTCTATTAGCTAGAAGGTAGTGGCTTTAGTAGTATAGATTAGCTACTAGGGATATCCTTAGTGCCTTATAAGAGGGATATAGGTCTCTCTATAGATAAGCTAGTTATTAAGGTTATTAACTTATATTCTTAGTTTATCTATATCCTATAGTAAGAGGAGAAATAGCGTAGTAGTAGGTAATACCTAGAATATTACTAGTCTAAAGACTATAAGTACTATAATCTTACTAAGGGATATAGTAGAGCTAGTACTAAAGTATATAATAGTTAGTATAGTACTCTTAACTACTTAGAGGTTTAGCTAGAGGCGTATTAGTGCTTTTACTTAAGGGAGGCTAGTATTACTAGTACTTATAGTACCTATATCTAGTATTATTCTTCTAAAGATATACTCTAAATAGTGGTCTTTATAGGTAAAAGTGTTTAAGGAGCCTCTAGAGGGATTCTTATAGGTAAGGGTATACTAGATAGAGTTATTAGTAAGGACTTAGAGGATAGCCTATATATCTTATACCTTAGTAGCTATAAAGCTCTCTATAGTGCTTATAAAGAATGTCTTATAGTGATCTTTATTAGCGGAGAGGTTATTATTAGAGGGTTTATTTTCTAATTTAGGGGATTTATTATTAGAGGGCTTAATACTTTTAATAGTAATAAGGAATACCTAGAATTTCTTTATAAAGGGCTTCTTTACTATCTTTTACTTATTCTAAGCGGCCCTTACCTTCTAATATTCCTTATTAGTATACTAGGTTAACTAATAGCCTTCCTTCTTATAAATAAAACACTTCTTTTTAGTGCTTCTAGTGGGTATAGCTATTTTTTATAGCGGTTAGGTGTTATAGAATTCGCAGTTAATAAAGAATTACTAGTAGGGGTAATAGGTATACTTATATACGCTAATTAACTACTATAGTAAGCTAATAAGTCCCTTATAGCTCACTAGTAAGTGTATAAGCGCGGTAGAGTAAGTATAGTTATTAAGTATAGCGCTTTTTAGCGCTTAATATATCTTAGCTAGTAAGGTCTTACTTTCTTCCTTTAAGAATAGCCCCTAATATAATAGCTATATTTTCTTAAGTAGTTATTTAAGGTAGTCTATAATAGACTATTTAAGGTGCTTTTTAATTAGCTAGTTTAGTAATAACTTCTACTACTTATCTATATAGTTATTAATTACTATTTAGGGCTTAAATTAGGTATAGACCTTATAAACTATTTACTAGTAGGTTATTTATTAGTTAACTAGGGTATAGATATAGTAGTTATAGGTAATTTTAATAAGTATAATAAGGAATACCTAGGATAATTTAGTCTTAAGAAGGTTAGCTTATTAGTAGTAGTTAAGGAAGTCTTCTAGCTTTATTTAGAGGAAGTAATACTACTTCCTAAAGAACTTATTAGTATCTTTATAGCTATAGGAGATTATATTTAGCTATTTTAGTATAATTATACTAAAGTCTAGTAGCTAGCTATTATAGGGAGTGTTCCTTCTATTAAGGAAGCTATTATAACTATTATACTAGCCTAGAGGACCTCTTAGAGGACCTAGGGGACCTAGGGGTCCTAAGGGCGTTAGATTACTATACTCTTAAGGAATATAAGGCCTTCTTAGGCGGTTACTTCTAGGTATAATAGGGGGATTTAGTGGCTACTTTAGTAGCTACCTTAGCAGCTACCTTAGCGGCTATAGCGATCCTAAAGGCTTATTATTACTACTATTATCTTTATTAGGGTTATTATTACTAAGTATAGTAGTTATATACTAGTGGCTAAGACCTAGATAGGTCTCTTAATAGATATTACTATAGAGGGGTTTAAAGGATATAATAATCTCTTTAGGCTTAATTCTTAAGGAGTTCCTTAAGTATATATTAAGTGCTTTTATTAAGGGATTAAGAGTATTAAATTCTTAGCTTAGTAATATAATTCTAATAAGTTATATAAGAAAAGTTCTAAGATAATTAGGGAATTAAGCGCTAGATTACTAAGTATTAGAGAATCTAGTATTTACTTACTAGTTTATTAATTAAGATAGGTATTTAGTAAGACTAGCTTAAGACTAGGGATCTTATTAGGCGTTAAGGTTTACCTTATATTAGTTAAGGATAGGTTCTTTAGGAAGTTTAATAGGGAAAAAGGGGTACTTATAACTTAGGGTTATAATCTTAAAGGGCTTCTAAGCTAGGGCCTAGACTTTATTATTATAGATAGGGTTACTAAAGTACTAGGGCTAAGGATTTACTATATATCCTATATAACTAAGCGCCTCTCCTACTAGATATTTATATATAGGGGTACCTAATAGGTTAAGTCTAGGGACTAGGGTATAGGTATTAGTAGGGATAGGTGCTAGGGTAGGGGCTAAGATATATATTAGGGTAGGGGCTTTATTATATAGGGTGGTTAGTATAAGTAAGGCTATATTATCTCCTAGGCGTTTAGGTATAGTAGGGGCTTTTTTTTATCTAGCTTTATCTTAGTAGGTTCTTAAGAGATTATTACCTAGATTATATAGTAAATGTACTAGCTACGGGTAGTACGTATTAGAATCTTTACCTTCTATAGTGCCTCTTAGAAGATCTATAGAAGGTCTTAGTTAATAAGTTTCTACTAGTTAACTCCCTAGAAGCTAAAGTCTTTATAGAGATTATACTACTAGTAAACTCTAGTCTTCTTCTAACGCTAGTTATATATAAGGATATATATAATAATTTAATTAGCTATAAAGACTATTAATTTACTTATACTAGTAGTATCCTAAGTATACTTATAGGGCTAGTACTTATTCTAGTCCTTAGAGATAATACCTTTTAGGCTAGTAACTATATTAAGGATATTTAATCTACTAAGGATTAATAATTAGCTCTTAATAGACTTAATAGGAGAGGTAGGCTTCTTATTATTAGTAGACTTTAGGGAGGCTACTATAGTACCTAGTTAGCTATAGCTAGGGGTAGGGGATATCTTTAAGTTAGGGGGCTTTACTTACTTATTTAAGATAAGAGTAAGGAAAGACTAAGTTATAGTCTTACCTAGGTTAGGTAATTATAGCTATAAGCTAAGGGGCTTCTTTTTACTAAGGAAATCTATTAGTGTAAATATCTTAGGCGTAGTCTATAGTAGGGTGGGTTATTTCTTAGGGCTTAGTAGCTCTAAAGCTACTAGGGGAAAGAAGAGATAGAAGAAAGGGAGAGGAGAAGAATAGAGGGAATCTAGAATCCTATTATAAATCTGCGGTTAAGTCCTTATAGGTTAACTACTAATTAGTATTAGGATTATAAGTATTCTAATTAGATAATAAAGGTAGAAAAGGGCTTTTTAATTAATTAAGTGTTTATAAGTATATAAAAGGTTATATAGTATAGCACTTAGCTTTAGCTATACTAGGTATAGCTCTCTAAGTGTAGGATACTAGTTATAATTTATATTATACTTATTATATTTAAATCTAACTAAGTAGAGTTATTAAACTATATAGTAAAGAATAAAGTAAAAGATCTAAATATAGAATAAAGGAATAATTACTATAGGTATTTATTATATAGAAAGTAATAATATAATTAATTATATTAAATAACTAAAAATAAAGATAGTATAATTAATTGCTATTAGTCTGAGTAATTGTTAATGAGCTAGGCGGCTTAACTAACTATAGCTAGGCGATGCCTCTAGTATCATAACAAAGCATAGCGCTATAGGCTACTAATTAGCGCTATTAATTGCCTATAATAAGCTAGTAGCTAGTAGAGGTATAGGGTAGGCTACTACCTTATACTAAAATATCTTTTATATATTGTAAATTAGTGCGTAGCGCCTATAACACTATAACTCACTAAGTATAGCGCTACTAGCTGCTAATTAGCGCTATTAATTGCCTATAACGGCCTAGTAGCCTATAGAGGTATAGGGTAAGCTACTACCCTATACTAACTAATATAATACTACTCTATATTAATATAGATAGGTTAGTCCCTTAGTTAACTAGAGGGAGTATTAAAAGTAGGTTATCTATAGGGACCCTATATAAGCTACTAAGTTTAGTAACGTTATTAGAGACCTCTATAGAGCTACTAAAGGCACTAAGGGGCACTAAAACTATAGTAAGACTACTAAACTAACTAGGGGGCTATTATAACCCCTATAGGGCTATTAGGGCTACTAAAATAGCTAAAACCACACTAAGGCTATACTAAAACTTAAGGGGTAACTATATTAGCTAATATCCTATATATAGTAGGATATAAGAGGAAGATTCTAGATTTAATAGAGTTTTTTCTAAGTATTACTTTTATCTTTTTTTCTCTATAAATAACTATAATTCTTCTTAGATAGAAGATAGAATAATAAAGTTAATAATATAGTCTTTTATTAACTACTTCTCTATACTACTCTCTTCTATCTAAATCTATCTCTACCTATAATCTTACTTTTATATACTTGCTTATAATTGTAATAGAAGTACTAGAAAGAAATGTTTTATCTATAAGAAGGAAGGCTATTAGTTAACTTAATATACTAATAAGGAATATTAGAAGGTAAGAGCTACTTAGAATAAGTAGAAGATAGTAAAGAAGCCCTTTATAAAGAAATTCTAGGTATTCCTTACTACTATTAAAAGCACTAAGCTCTCTAATAATAAATCTCTTAAATTAGAGAATAAACCCTCTAATAATAACCTCTTTACTAATAAAGACTACTATAAGATATTCTTTATAAGCACTATAAAGAGCTTTATAACCACTAAGGTATAAGATATATAGGCTATTCTCTAAGTCCTCGCTAATAGCTCTATCTAGTATATCCTTACCTATAAGGATCCCTCTAGAGGCTCCTTAAGTACCTTTACTTATAAAGACTACTATTTAGAGTATACCTTTAGAGGGATAATACTAGATATAGGTACTATAGGCACTAATAATATTAGCCTCTCTTAAGTAAAGATACTAATACACCTCTAGCTAAACCTTTAAGTAGTTAAGAGTACTATACTAACTATTATATACTTTAATACTAGCTCTATTATATCCTTTAGTAAGATTATAGTACTTATAGTCTTTAGACTAATAATATTCTAGGTACTACCTACTACTACGCTATTTCTCCTCTTACTATAGGATATAGATAAACTAAGAATATAGGTTAATAACCTTAATAACTAACTTATCTATAGAGAGACCTATATCTCTTTTATAAGGCGCTAAGGATATCCCTAGTAGTTAATCTATACTACTAAAGTTACTACCTTTTAGCTAATAGAAGTTAAGCTCTAGTGCTTATATAGGCGCTTTAAGCACCCCTCTATAATAAGACTCACCTGCCTACTAGAATATACTAGTAAGGAATTTAAGTAGGAGACACTAGTATACCTAATAGAGGTCTATAAGTAATATTAGCTAAACACTAAAGCCCTTAGAAGGTTCTAATTTACCTTAAAAGATAACTAAAAGTTTAATTATAAGATTATTACTAATATAATATTCTTAGAAGATAAGCCTATCCTTTATATTATTAATACTATAACCTACTTCTAAGTAGCTAGGTTTATTAAGAACCTCTCTAAAAGCCCTTCTAAAACCACTAAGTCCCTCTAAGAAGCCCTCTAGACTTACTAGATTAATACCTATCTTAGCCTACTAGAATAGATTATTTATAACACTAGTAGTAACTTTATATCTATTAAATTTAAAGAATATACTAAGAAGTTATATATATAGGTATAATAAGTACTTATAGAAGCCTATAATAGTATTAGTCTTATAGAATAATACTATACCCCCCTCTAAAGGGTATATAAGATTATCTAAGAAGAGTCTAGTAGCTATATTATAATGCCTTAATATCTATAGATAGTAGTAAAAGCTATTAATAATACTACTAGACTAGATAGACTAATACCTACCTTATTAGTCTTTAGTATATACCTTAGAATATCTACTAACTCCCCCTTATACCTAATAGTTATTAAGTATACTCTTACCCTTTAAAAGGTAATAGCTAGAATATAAAAAGCACTAGTAAAGTATTAAGTATAAGATATATTAAGGATAAGGAATAGCCCTAATATAACCTTTTTATATTACCTCCTACTATAGTTAAATATCTATATCTAGTAAAAAAAAGAAGACTAGACTAACCCTTATAAATTAGCTATAGTAGAGGATAAGAATTATATAGTAGAGTTACCTAGTAGCCTTATAGTCTTCTATTTAACTATAATATAACCTTTTCTTACTAATTAATAACTAGAAGATACTAAAGATACTAATAAAGATAAATTTAGTAGCTAAGAAGATAATATAACCTCTAAAGATAAACTATATAATACCCTAGAACTAGCTAAATTCTCTAATAATAATAACACTCTTAGCACCCTAATTAATACCCCTAATAATTTCTTTATAAAAGAAAACTTACTAAAGGATTCCTCTATAGAGAATATAGTACTTACTATTACTAATTAACCCCTTAAAGTAGCCCTAGCTATTATATATCCTCTAACTCCCTCTTAAAGCCTAATCCCTAGTATATTAAATCCCTATATTAGGATATATTAAAAGTACTAGCTAGTGTTATATTAGAAGGTGTCTTAGAGCTTATAGGTCTTCTTATCTATAAAGGAGTACTATAATATAAACCTTATAGTTACCTTCTAAAAGTTAGGCCTAATTAAAACCCTTAGAGTATTATTCTAAGCTTTATTATAAAAGGAGATTAATAATCTATTATCTTATAGTATCTTTAGGTTTATTTAGTTTAACCCTTAAAGGTATTATAATAAGATATTTAAGATCTAGATAATATATAAGATTAAGAATAAGGATACTAATAAGCCTTATAAGAAATTAAGACTTATAATCTAAGGCTTTAATAATAGAGCTAAGGACTTATTATTAACCTAGTTACTAATAATATAGAGGATAAGCTAGTAGTTAGTTCTTACCTTAGTACTAACCCTCTTAGAATAAGGCTACGCCCTCTAGTATAGAGATATTATATAGGCCTATATCTAGTTAATAATACGCCTATAATACACTATCTTAGCCTAAGTCCTAGAAGGCCTATACCTACTATACCTATTAAGAATAATTATAGAGGTTCTAAAACCCTTATATAGTATTACTAAAAGTAGTACCTATTAGTAGGTAATATACTTAGTATATTACTAAGAACGCCTAAAGATAGAGGTCTTAATATATAACCCCTACCTACTAGTTACCTTTAGTAAGGAATTTAGTATTATTAGGATATAAATAGATAATATAATTAGCCTCTCTAACGCCTCTTTTAGTAACCTAGAAGAGGCTAAGCTATAGAAGGTAAAGTTAATAATAAAACTAAAAGAATTCCTTACTAAAGGGAAGCCCTTAACTTTTAATAGTTACTAAATCACCCTAGAACCTAATAAGTTAATCTAAATTATCTAGAAGGGGTAAGTAGCTAAGCTATAGGTACTTAAAGACTTAAAAGGATATATTAAATAGTAAGCCTATAGTGTATATCTTACTATAATCTACTAGCTAGAAGCCTCCTATAACCTATTAGTTACTATATAGTTTAAGGTACTAAAAGAGAAGTAGTTTAAGTAACTTTATACTTAAATCTAATAATAAAAGGATAATAATAACTAAGGACTATACTTCTAGTAGCTAAACCTTATTAAGATAAAGCTATATATTTTTATAGATAAGTTATTTATAAATAACTAAGACCTAAGCTTATAGTTAGGATATATAATTATCTTAGGCACTAAGGTATTCTTAGAAGACTCTAAAATAATAATTATAAGTAATATTATCTACTAGAGCTTAATAAAATTAAAATATATAATAAGGAGTACCTTAGCCTTTAAATTATATAGTATAGTCCTTAGAGTAAATATTAAATATACCTTATCTACTATACTAGACTAGATTATAGTAGGCTTAGGCGTATAGAAGATCCCTATAGTTATTTATACTAACTCCTTATCCCTCTATAAATATCTAATAAAGCTAGGCACTACTAAGGAGAAGCGCCTAATAATTAATATTATAGCACTTTAGTAGTTATATAAGTAGTAAAAGCTTATTAAGATCTACTAGATTAATAATAGTAATAACCTAGTAGATATAATAATAAAGGGTGCCCTAAATAAATCTCTAAAGGAGCTAATTAATAATAATTAGCTTACTATTTAAGTCTAAGGCTAGGTTAATAGAAGATTAACCCTAAAGGCCCTAACTCCTATAGCTTAATTAAAAAGAAATAGTACTAGTATTATAATACTAGAGATATTACCTAGCTATAGTTAGTTAAGCTACCTAACTTATTAATAATTACTTAGACTAATAGTAATTAATTATATTATCTTTATTTTTAGTTATTTAATATAGTTAATTATATTATTACTTT
>JAEIJG010001365.1:0-11521 GCA_037289395.1 Beauveria scarabaeidicola
AGCTAATATAATCCTACTATTTAATTATTATATTATAAATAACTTATTTATAATATAACTATTATACTAGTTTTATTTCTTCTTCTTTAACTATCTTAACTTATTAGTATAATAAAAATAAGTTTAAATTAAAAAGACTTATAATAGTATTTATATAAATATACCCTTAAAGAATTAATATAATTAGTATATAACTATTTACTAATTATATCTAGAATAATATAACTATAAAAGTAGCTATTCCCCTTTTTATAGTATATATAAGGCACTTTAGCCTTATCTTTAAAAAGATAAACTAGAATAGTATTAATATTCTATAATTATACTAGATTAAGGGTAGACTAGCTATATTGCCTTTATTAACGCTTTAGGTTAAGTTATATTAGCCACTTTAGGGTAAACTCTTTTAGTAATTTATTTATTTATAAAGGGTAAAGCTATTTTATCTTATAAATAGCTTATATAGTTTATTCCTTAGGTGTTTTAATTTTATTTATATACTTATTAGTAATATCTAGAGTAATCTTAAGTGTCTAGCCTTAGATTTCTATAATTAATATTATAAAGTAAGTAGTTAGTATAAGGAGGAAAAGAGTAAGACTATACTAATACGTAGGTAATATTATTTTATATATAGTTATATTATATATCTATATAACGCCGATTAAGTTAGATAGTATACGCTAGGGTGAGCCTAGTAATAGAATTTTTAATTAGGACGAAGGCACCTATAGTCCGCCGTAGTTCTGTTTAAAGTCTAAAGTATCGGACAAATTCCAAGTCGTCTGCTACGTTCCCTGCCCTCCCCTTTTGTCATCATCCCACTTGGCGCTACACGGTTCAAGGCCGTGACTGTCTTTCTAGCTGACGCTGCACTATTTGATCACGGCTGATGCCGTGACCTTTGCCGAAACAGTATTTTATGTAATGGCATAACCCTTGAGGTCCTCGATGAGTTTGCAATATAGTAACAAAATAAAGGAATACTTTGAAAACTAAAGAATTGCCTGGTACAAGTATTGTATGGCCCAAGCCACACCCCCCAGGAGCCTGTCCGCAGTCGCCATCACAGCCACACGGCTACATCGGTGGACCAAAGGCTCAAATTCAACGTTTATTGCCTTTAATTTGGGTATTCGTGACAAAACCCATCGCCAAAATATTGGCACGAATAAATCATACATATCCTCCCTACCGAATTCGGTGGCTTGCGGGTCTCTGCGCAACAGGCACACTTCCGCGTCGTCCCTCAAATCCTTGGCCTCATCACCATCATTGTACGAATCTTGGAGTAGAGCTTCCGATAGCTTGAAAAGGCATGGAATTGGCATGGAATTTGGTTATGCCCAAGGCTTCGCCGAGGTGTTTGCTGCGAGTTGTTAGCAGAGACTCAATCGAGACGGAGCGCCGCCGACTTACACGGCTGCTTCAATTTTTCCCTGGTCGAGGCAGGTCACGTCAGTTTTGTATATGCAGCCTGCGTGGAAAGGATGCAATCTCGTCTGATCTCCTCGTATCCACAGGTTCTGCGCCTTAATAAGCTCGCTTCCGCCGCCTCAAGTCTGTTTGTTTTCCCGCTGGAGGGTTCCCTGGACAAAGTACGCGCTGGGCTGGGTTAGACCTGATATTATGTCAAAAGTACATCAGCATGGAGCTTTACTTACTAGGCGAGCATGGCCTAGTCTAAGACTTTTTCTTGTTTGAACTCATTTATTGAATCGTTGAGCAGTTTCTCTGCCTCGTCATGTTGGCCAAGGTAAACAAGGCACCGTGCCGTCTCTTTTTTGCAGCCCAACACCTTTCTCAATGGAGACTCGGTCGACATGGTTGTTTATGACGAGAGCAACGAAGGGATTATCCAGTCGTGGGCCGAAAGGGACATTTAGATGGAGAATCCAGCTTCCAAAATTTAGCGACAAGTGTGCCGCCTTTCTTTAGGTATTGAACAAATCGCATTCTTTGAATTGAGATTATTACTTGCATCGTGATACGTGAAGCAGGCTGTCATGGAGTTTCAGTCATTATACTGCTCGTTCTTGTGGTGATGAGATGCGGGGATCCAACATGTAGTAAGCGGCGAAATTAACTAATAAAATGCAACTAAAAAGCAAATTCTGCTGTTGTATCCGTAGATTCCGTACACATATCCTAGACATTTTCGCGTAGGTGAGCCAGGCCAACCTACGTGTTCAACCTTGATTAGCGGTGCATGCAAATGCGCATGAGACAGTGTATCTGGAAAGTACCCTCCTGTCGCATAGCGGCAGTTTTAGTTTTTAGTTGGCAAGACACTAAACATACTGCGTGACCCGTGCAGGAAATGCAAGTAGTTGCTGTACGTTACTTGTAACGATGCCGATGTCCGCTTCCAGCCGGTCGGCTGAAATGGTGTGGTTGCTGTGCATAAAACTGTCACAGGCATAGACAGTTCAAGGGTGGGTAAATTGAAAAGCAAGCAATATTACTCGGTAGTAAGAAAGGGTATCTATTCATCGCTACATCCGTACTTCTTTTACGTATATAAATAACTCTCACCCGTATCCGTACAGTTTAGCCTCTTAAACTAGCCTTCACTTGACTCTTCTCTCGCTCCCCTCTAACCACTCGCTGGCCAGTTCTGAGTGAGAAACCTTGGACCAAAGCATACTCCAACATGCTTTCCTCGTTTGTGCTTCTTGGTTTGGCGGCACTGGCAGCAGCAGCACCCGCCCAACCGTCAATCCCACGTACCCTAGGTTAGGCCAGCCCAAATTGCGTCGGAGCTTGCCAACGGCATGTTGACTCTAAAGAAATACAGTGGACAGCTCTGTTTACGATAAATTGGCGCTATACGCGGGCTATACGCAGCTGTCTAATACCGGGATATGCGAGCATCCCTCCGTCCCTGGCGTTTTGCACCAGTTTGTGGAGAGCAAGGAGACGGACACACAACTCTCAATCTGGAAAGTGGACAGAAGCAAGGAATTCATCATCGCCATCCCAGGGACAACGAGCGCTCGTGATAACGAGACGAATTTTGATTTTTGGCTCGTCCCATACGAGGTGGACAATGTGCGCTGCCCATCATGCCGCGTGCACCAAGGCTATCAAGCTGCCTGGATGTCTGTCATGGAGCAAGTGCAGGGAAACCTCACAAACCTGCTTGACGTTTATCCGGATTACACAGTGACTTTATCAGGCCATTCGCTCGGAGGCGGCCTTGTCGCTATCGCCTTTCCCAGTCTACGAAACGGGCCATACAATGTCACGCAGGCGTATACATATGGCCAGCCACGAGCTGGCAACAGTGCATTCGCCGACTATGTCGATAGCATTAGTGGTGCATCCGATATAGAAGCTGGCATTTTCTATCGAGTTACCCATGCGAATGGTAAGTTTTTCCACCACAAAGCTTTACATTTTTCGCCCAATTTGTCATACATTGGCACCTAGAGCTGACATATTTTTATAAACGAAAAAAATAAAATAAAAAAGACCTTATCCCGAAGCTGCCGCCAAGAATTTTGGCGTATAAGCATTCCCAAACAGAATACTGGGAATCAACGGCCTCCATGGACAATGCCCGGTCCACGTACCGCTGCTATAGCCAGGAGCCGGCCGACTGCAACCGCAATGCTACGGGTCTCGACTCCAAGGTGCATGTGACATATGCAGGAATGAATGTGACGTGTGACATGTCTTAGCTCTCAAGGTCAGATATGAACTAGCACCTGGAAGACATGCCGCCCCTCAAAATGGCCTGAAAACCTGCACTGCAGCGCTTGCCGTCGTCGTGAGGGCCGAAGCAGGGGAGGCTGTCCATTCTTATTAGGGGGAGGAGAGGAGAAGAGATGCAAAGTGATTCACGCAGCAGAGCATCCACTCTACGAGACGCTGTCTTTCTTGGACAGGAACTTGGATGCACAAATAATAAGTTCTATACGTTCTGTAGAGGCAGATAGATCTGTGACCTACAAGTAGGCTGCTGCCAGTGTAGGTCAATCGCCAAATATCCCAAATACATAACTATATACTCAAAGGTGTATAGTACTAGTACTAGCTCAGCATCCTATCGCAAAATTAGTCTAAGTTTCGACGTCAGCCAATTTTGCACACCAAACAGTTCTAATCTACTAACCTGAGAAACCAATAAAATGCTGGCGTCGATACCGTCTTCGAATAGCTAACCACGAAGCAATTTTCCAGGCGAACGCTACCTAGTTAGCGGAAGGGCTTGATGGACTGGTTGGCTGGGGTCACTGGAACCACGGCGTCCAGCTGGGTTCTTCTCCTCCGCCTTGCATCACCTCGAATCATCTTCCATCGCGAGCTCTCATCTCCATAACATTGTCTGTTGGCGGCAAGATGTCTCAAGACGTGAGCTCACAAACGCGTGTTTCATGACTGACGATCATCTCACCGTCACATAACAGCATGACCTCCACATCCAGGCCGGCACCTATTTGCGAGCAAGGTCGCAGGTCCCTATCGACTTCGGGCTGCCAATGGAGGGGATACGGGGGACGCAGCGGGCTGAAAGGCCGGACACGAGATGCCGCGGCCCGGTTGAATGCGGTTAATTACACACCACTATCACGCTTTCACCGTACCAAGGAGCGCCTCAATCATAGTTACGCCAACTGCCTGACTATCCAGTCATCGTGAGCCAGACTTTTCGCAGAGCTACGCTTCTCTGGCGCCCACTGCGGCCGTACATCTTCCAGGTGCGTTACTCCGCCATTAACGGCGGATCTAAAGTCGCAAAGCACGGGAGCGCCTATCCTTTGAGGCATGGTCAGCCCCCGTGACATCTCCTGTCTAGCTCTTTCCTCGGAGAGGATGCTTAGAGTTCGCCTTGCTCAAAGTCGACGAAAACGGATTCATGGGGGAACTCAAACATGATATTGTCTGCCTCGATATCTAGAGAGAGTCAACTCCCACTACGACGAGGACAGGGCTGCGAGGCATACCAGTGTGTATGACCTGACAGCCTGTGTGTAGAAAACCCAAGGCCAAGAAGACGCGCTGGAAAATGTATGCAAGTGGGATTAAATGCGGTGAGATTAAAATGTCATAAAACTCTTTCTTTTACTTCTGCTGCTTTTCCCCTTTGCGTGACTTGTAGGAATCGCCTAGCTGGTCATCAATATATTTGGCCTCGACCTTTACACATGGCGGGCACTATGTCAAGGACGACGGCTAATCAAATGCAATCAGTGAGAGCTATTACAAGATGACTGATGCCGCTGCAGTCTACCATCAAGAAGGTTGCAGGACGCTTCCCGTACAAAGTTTTCTACCAAGCGAGGCTCTCTCGCAGAACCCAGAACTCAGACCGAGCCTTATACTTGCATTCAAACATCTAGATCAGACACAGCGTAATGTATTATTTAACACAGAAACAACCTCCAGGCAGTCGTCACCCTCAAGAGTAGTTCCGCGGCGATGCAGGGCGGGAGCAACCACAGGACCCCGAAGGCTTCAAGACGAAGCGTGTGGCCTTCTACGTAAAAATTGTCGGGGCATTCTTGTGCTGATGTCGGCCGTGGGATAAATCAAAAACATTTAAACCAAGCGCGCCAATTTTTTACGCGCTCTGACACCATGGAGCGTCGTGCCAACAAAAGAGAGAAAACATCAGCGAAAGAGTTCGAAACTATACAACAGTTTACAGTAGAGCCGTGGAGAAGAGGGCTGGACGGCATAGTAAGGTCTAAGACGGGGGAACATCCTCGTTCTCTCTCGTGTCGGGGGCTGAGCAGAGCCCTGTACGCGAGCGTTGGCGGTCATGACATTCGTACTACGGCAAGAAACAAGGCTAGACTGCGAGGCAGAGCAGGGCGTAGCGATTGTCACATATGAGGGACAATAGCTGTACGCCAAAGGACAGGCGTCTGTTTTGTTGGCGTGACAGCGATACGTGCCCAAGCTTCCCATCTGCTCTCGCTGTCGCCCGTACACGATTGCTAGCTGGCGACAGAAAGGAGGCGCGCGCTTCCCGCTTGGAAGAGTTTCCCATTCAGGAGACCCATGTTAGCAAATAGGACAAGAATTTTATCTGTTACATCTAATATCGGGACCGTGTTAGTGCACATGACAGAACATCCGGGAGTTCTGGCTAACCGCGCACGCAGCAACTCGCTCCGGGCGGCCTCTCAGGTTAGCGGACTGTTTGTGGCCATCGGCATGAAGTACACCGGATGTGGGCGCCGCGCTGGGGACAAGGTGCGTTGAATAAGCTGGTGCTCAGCGTGGTGTTTCGGGAGTTGTGGCGAATCAAGCGAAGGGGGACAATGTCACACTGCAGGGTACGAGGTAAAGCAAGACCTGGATGAATGTGTGTGTGTTCGAGAGAAGAGAGGCTATCTAGGGAGAGAGAAAGTGGCGGCTGATGAGGGGTCCTGGCCGAGTCAGCGAGCCGGGACGTGCCTGCCAACAATTACATTGGTGGACGAGGAGAGGGAGTAAGGAGAAGTGCTAGGGACTGTAGGCGAGAATGGAATGAAAGCCTCGGAGAGATGAGCAAAGTCCTCGATGCTACATGTGAGGGAAGACAAAAACTTGTTCTCGAGGTCAGAATTCTAGCAAACTGCCAGCTAGTCTTCAGTAGCGCTGGCATGACGGTGATTGGGTAACGAGGTTTTGGTGCTTTCCATCGCATCCGTGGCGCAGGCTGTCACGCGATAGTCACGGAAGAGGAAAGACATAGATGGACAAGTGTCACCTTGGCATATATATATGTGTGTATTTATATATACAAACTGGCAGCGGATTTCGCCAAGTTGTCGTCAGCTTTGATGACACTATCAGCCCCGTTATTCCGCCTCAACCTACAGCCCGTGCTAGTTATAGGATTGACTACTCAACATCAAACCCAAGGAGCTCGTCATTCCGAGCTGAAAACTTGGCGCCCTCTGCATTCACATGTCCAGAAAAATATTATTCATCCGTTCTCCAGGGCAGTTCATCCTTCTGCAACTTCCACAAGGTCCACTGTTTATAAGGCCGAGTCGGCAGTCGTCCCACGAAAGAATTTACACTCTAACTAACTAACTAGTTAGTTATAACTAGTTACTAGAGTATAGAGCATAGCGTAGCGGGGTCCTTGGCATTTATACGCAGGAACAAACGGCAGCTCCTTGAAGGTGTGTCGGCGTGACTAGCTGCAACTCCACAGCTTGCGCCTTCACCCGGAACAATGAGGTCAACATGATGGGACCATGGATAATAGCTCAATGCAATGACTTGAGATGGTAGTGCCAACCCGGCTCATAGCGGGCGCGATGAAACAGGAAAGTGCTCGTCAATCCCAGTTCCTGTCGTGCTTGTTTCGCAACAGTCCACGTCTTCTATTTTAAACAGGGACAAGTGGTGAGATGCATAAATATCAGTAGAGCTCGGAAATTTGGTGGCGGATGTAGTGAGACCCAACAAGAGACACCATACACAAGCTATTGGCCGCTGCATAACCTATAGCCTGGCCTCGCGAGTCATTACCAAGCACGGGCTGTGCATGACTTCGTCAGCCTATGCTGAGATGAAAGGTGCGCCTGTCACGCAGATTGCTAAGCAGTATACGAGCCTCGGAGGAATTAAGGTTATGGTTTGTGAATACGGTTTGATGGGAATACGGGGCATTTCGCTAGGGGTCGCAAGCCACTGACTGACTTGTCCTGAAGCATCTTTGCTGCTGTAACTAGGGCATCACCGGTCAAGCCACGACCAAGATCAGTTGGAAACTAACGAGGGAAGGATCGCCACTATGCCCAGTCTACCCAGCCTAAATCTCGGCCTCCCACGTTGGCATCCCGCGCCGCCCTCCGCTATACCTTCCGGAATAGGCAGACGATGACGACCAGCCCCGTTGCTGGTCGCGCGCCGGCTCGGAATGATTTGGCGATAGCACTCATCGGTTATAAATAAAGCTAGTTGCCGTCGATGGCTCATCCAGCAATCCCAACTCTCGGACATCAAATTCGCTTGCCTCACAACCACCGACAAGGTTTTCATTCATTCACTAGACAAGCAAATTTCGAGAGACACAATTCTTTTACAAACCCGAGCGAAAATAAATCCCCCCTCACCCATCACAATGCCCTACGCAACCAAGACGAGACGCTCCAAGATGCTGCCTCTCAGCCTCGCCGTCGCCACCCTCGCCAGCTTCGCCCTCGGCGACCCTCTCTTCCGCCGCGCCCCCGCTGTCGAGACGCGGACGCTCGACGAGATCTACCAGGCGGCCAAGAAGGAGGGCAACACCGTCACCGTGTGGCACGGCGGCGACGAGAAGAACCAGCAGGACTTTCTGAAGCAGAAGTTTGAGGAGAAGTTCCCCGACATGACGCTCAACATCACCGTCGACCTGTCCAAGTACCACGACGTGAGCCTGGACGAACAGCTGGACGCGGGCAACGTCTTCGTCGACAGCATCATCCTGCAGACGCTCAACGACTACCCGCACTGGGTCGACAAGAAAGCCCTGCTGAGCTACGCGCCGGCCGGCTTCGACAAGATCGACCCGGCCTTCAGGGACGACAACGCCTTCTGGTATGGCGTCTACGTCTTCTTCTGGTCCAACGGCTTCAACAGCAAGAAGTTGGGCGGCGCCGCCGCGCCCGCCGAGTACTCGGACTGGCTCAAGCCCGAGTTCAAGGAGAAGCTGGTCCTGACCTACCCCCACGACGACGATGCCGTCCTCTTTGCCTTTGACCTGATGTAAGTCCTCAACCCCGCAGCCCCGATTAGCAGTGGTGGTCTAATATGCCCTGTAGCATCAAAGAGTTCGGCGAGGAGTGGTTCGATAAGCTCCTCGAGCAGAACCCCCGTTGGGTCCGCGGCACCGCCACGCCGGCCACCATCGCCGGCAGCGACGCCCATCCGGAGGCCGCCTTCTTTGCCACCGGCGGCGGCTTCGGCTCCGACGGCGCGCTCAACTTCTCGCAGCCGACCAAGGGCCAGTACGTCTCGTGGCCGCAGCGCGCCGCCATCCTCAAGGACGCCCCCCACCCGGAGGGCGCCAAGCTGCTGCACAACTTCATCCTCTCCGAGGAGTACCAGAAGGCGGTGGGCACCTGGTCGGTCCGCACGGACATGCCCACGCCGGAGGGCTTCCCTGACCTGAAGGGCAACAAGAACACGGATCCCAACGCGTTTGCCAAGTTCATGGAGGACCGCGGCGCGGTGGAGCGCAGACGCTTCTGGTACGAGGCCAAGATGGGCCCGGCGGTCGGCAAGAACCCGCGTGACGACGACATGTAAGTGATGACACCAGCTGAAGACGAAGAAAAAAAAAGATTGCCTGACTGACACTGTAACTAGTGGTGGTCCTGCTGCTGGAGGTGACGCGGTGGCTCCTGCGCAGAACAACAACACGGACAAGGCTTGCAGTCCCAAGGCTGCTAAGCGCGCCATGCTCTGAGCGGGATCGGTGCTTCCACCGTGGCGGAAAAGATGAAGGTTCATTGCAGTGATCAGCTGTGCGATCATCCAGGAATTAGGTCAATATTGTTCAAGTGGGCGTACCAATCTGCGAAATATCTAGAAAGTGTCTGCGAACTATATACTACGCAGGACCCGCTAAGTGTAAATGTTTATATGCTTTTCTTACGTCCCTACCCTAGTGGTAATTATAAGCTACTTAAAGACCTATTTATTAAGCTCTTATTTAGTATAGTATATATTAATAGGTTATCTATTAATAAGAAAAAGAAGCTTCATATATAATATAATAAGTATTTATACTTTTACTAAGATATTATACTAATATCTTAGTTTAACTAAAGGCTTTTAATAATAAATAAAGTTATCGCTTAAGGCACTAGCTTAAGCGGCTAATTACATAGGTGCCTTAGGTAATAGCCGGTTATACTTTAGAAGAGCTAATTCGCCCCACTTTACCTATAAGCTATAGAGGCTATAGTAACTTAACTATAGATAGCCTTAATTATATATAAATAGAACCCTTTTTATATTACTTAATTAAAACTACTAAAACTAATCTACCTTATTCTAATACTAATTAGTAGTTATCCTTAGGGACTAACTATAGACTAATAAGGCTTTAGAAGAGATATATAAGAGATAACTAGTCCTTAGCTTATATTAACTAAAGAGATTAAATAATACCCTTTTTTAATAAATTAGTATTATATAAATTAGAAAAGGAAGCTTAATACCTTCTCTCCTTATTATCTAATATAATTATAATACTATTATATAATACCTCTTAATAAATTAACGCCTTATAAATTAAAAAGATAGAATATATATTAAGATAATAATATATAATTATAAAAGCTAACTAAATAAAAATAATAAGTTCTAATATTAATTTTATTAGCCTCTTAACTAAGAATAAAGGTAATAATAAATAAACTATTAAAAACCCTTATCTTAAAAGGTAAAGCTAGAGCTAAAAGCCCTTAATAATTAGTAACTAATACTATAATATATTAATTCTAATATATAATAAATAAGGCCTTATACCCTTTAAAGATATTAAATACCTATAATAATCTAAAATAATACTTAAGAGAAATTAATAGTATAAGGGTATATCTAATTAACTACTATAAGAATAACCTAATAATAAATACACTAGTAACTATATATAAATACTTCTAATTAACCTATTTAGATTAGCTAAAGGAAATCTTTAATAATATAGATAAAGAGATCTAAATAGTAATTAGAAATATATTATAAGTAAAAAGAGTTTATATTTATAAAGGGTTAGGTATTAAGATTATAAATACTTTATCTAAAGTTATTAAATAAGATAGACTCCCCTAATAAAATAAAAAAGATAATAATTATAAATAGTATAATAAGTTATTTATATAAGGGTTAAGTTAAATATCTTTAAGATCTTTAAGATTATTAAGATTATCTTACTAATCTATAATAACTATTAAGAAGAATATTACTTTAAGACCTAAGATAATATAAAAGACCTTAGAAGAATAAAGAATTATTATTAATAATAAAGTATTAGAGAAATTAAGTCTCTTAAATATATTATACTTACTAAATAACTCTTAAGATAAAGAAGAAAATAATAATAAAGGTAAAGATAACCTTATTAAGGTTAATACTCCTTATTAATAAACTAATAAAAGAAATTACTATTAATAGCTAATATTACTAAGATATAACCCTAGAAGAGAAGAATAACCTAGAGGTAGAGTAATATAAAAGAATAAATAGAATAAGAACTATATTATAATCCCCCCTTCTTCTTACTTCTAATAAGACCCTTTAAAGAAGGTTAGTAAGGCTATCTAAAGCTTTATAAAAGCTAAGAAATATAGTAGTATAAGAGATAAGTTCTTTACTAACTTTATATAGACTTTTAAAGATAAATATACCTACCTTAGTATACTAAATAAGGCCCTTTATAGAGTATTCTTATTAATTCTAATAAAAACTATAAGCGCCTTCTACCTATAAATACTTATAGGGAATAACCTTAAATATAAGGAGATAAAGTAAGCTATAAGGACTTATTTTAAACTAGACTAAGTCTAAAGAGATAGATTTATCT
>JAEIJG010001366.1:0-11521 GCA_037289395.1 Beauveria scarabaeidicola
GGTTTTGCAAAAAAAAAAAGAAAAAAAAAAGTCTGTAGACAGGATATACGTCCGAAAAAGCACAAAAAATTGGCATCAAAAGATGTAATAAAGCGGAGAGCGTCCATCGTGTATTGTTGCAGTATACGTGTCGAGAAACATACAGAGTTTTAGAGAAGAAACAGTCAATTTAATGAATCCAGACCCGATTTGAAACACTTGTTGAAGAAACCTCATGCAATGCATCCGTCGTAGATTTCCCCCCATCCAAAAAATGCAAAAATGTACAGATGCCATCTTATGCCTCCTTTTGGTATCAATGTCGAAAACAATATTGCAAAGCAAAAATTCAGAAACTAATATACCATGACCGTTTTCAGAGAAGCGACGCACCGCCGTCTTCTCCATCTGTGCCGACGAGGGCACTGCTCATAAAGTCCGGCTCCATGTCAAAGTCCATGCTGTGCAGCAACATATCCAGGTCCGTGTCCGCCGCCGCGAGCGCATCCTCCGCCGCCGCTGCCGCCGCCTCCGCCGCGTCTGTGCTTGGCTGCTGCGGCTGCGGCTCGAGAAATGGCATCTTCTCACAGAGCAGCTCCTTGAACTTGCCGAGCAGCATGTCGTTGTCGGCAGCCGTGTAGTCTGTCTGCAGAATCTGCCTGGCCTCTGCACGCAGCGCCACGTCGCCGGGCATGTCGCCGTGCGTGAGGACGTGGCGTTGGGCAAATTGAAGCAAGCGGGCCTCGAGCTCGCGTGAGCAAAACACCTTGGCAGGGCGCGTGTGCGGCTCCGCGAGGGTGTCGAGGAAGCTGTTGGCCGCCGTCGGCCCGGCCAGGAAGGGCTTGGCGCCGTCGCGCATCTTGACGGGCACGGCGCCGGCAAACGGGTCCATGTTGTCCGACTTGGGGCAGGCGTAGGGCGGCGCGAAACCGGTACCGCCCTGCTCCATGGCCCAGGCGTAGCTATCCGGCAGGCCGGGCCCGCCGTCCTTGGTGATGCCCACGTCGCGCTTGAACCTCTGCAGCCACTCGGCATTGTCTGCCGCCGTCTGGTTCCAAGGGTCGTCACCGTCGTAGACTATCCATCGCGCTTGATAGCGCAGCTCCTCGTCTGTCGGCACGTGACGGCTGGGGTTGTTGCGCGACGTGGTCGAGGCCACCCATCTCTTCAGCTCCTTGGAAAGACGACGGTAGCAATTTGCATCATTGAGGAACGATGGGGCGCTACTGTGTTTGCCGAATTGGGCAGATTCGACATCTTTGGCACTCACTACGCTTGGCCACCTCTTGCCTTGCGCTGCCCACTGTGAGCTGGGTGAGGCTACAGCCGTGGCTTGATCAGACTGTTCAGGCGATGTCTTGGCCATGCTGTCTGGCGTCTTTTCCACCAGCGCATGTCGTTCCTTGAAAGCGTCCAACCACTGCATGCTGTCGGCTGCCGTCTGGTTCCACCCATCGTCGAACTCGTAAATGATGATACGCGCCTGACGCTGGAGATCCTCGTCCGTGGGTTCCTTGCCTAAATTGCGCTGTGCCTTCAAGAAATCACCAAGCTCACATTCCAATCTCGAATAGCTGTGAATTGTTGAGTCGATCGAGGTGAGATCCTTGGAACGAATGGTGTCGCTCTTGATATCTTCTGTTCTGGGCAGATGGGCGCGGCGCCGGAAGCGAGATAGCCAAGAGGTCGACCGCTTGATGAGCCGAAGCAGCCAGTTGGCAACAGCCTCGGAAGGAAAAGTGCAAATCTCTTCAACACGTCCAACAATTCGGCAGGCCTCTTCTTGCAGCTCGTCATCCATGGCAATCAAGCCCAGCAACCTCTTTGCCTTTACAAACTGGTGAAGCTGCATCTCCATCGGGCACTCCTCGAAAAGATTGTCTTTGCCGTTAATCTTGAGACTCTGAAGCTCGGCGGCACGGAGAAGCGGCCCAAACTTGGCCTTGCGGGTAATCTCTTCGTCATTCATGACAATGTCACGAAGCCAGGATACTTGGGTGGCGATGCCTTGTATGGACAGCAATTCCGAAGCGAAAATGATACGGCATCCTTCCAGGCAGAGTTCTTCGTCGGTCGGGTTTTTTCCGTACTGTTCCCAGTGTGAAGAGCCAAAGTTGGCTAGCTGCAGCTTGATGAGCTCGTACGCATTACGCGGAGAGGCAGGCGGAGACTGGAGAGCAACATAGGGCAAAGGCGAGGTTCGCTCATGATGAATAAGATCTATTGCCAAAGGTCAGACGTCGAAATCTTGTCCATGGAGAATTTGAGTGGTCGCATACAGGGCGGGATGGAATTTTCAACCATGTCGAGAACGGGCACTTCGAAACCCCAGTCACCCTTCCAATCAGCCATGGAATAACCAGTCTTGAAATGCTCTGCAAGATGATCTACACGAATGGTCCAAGAATCCATCACGATGCCACAGAAACCACAGCGTGAGCGGATCTCTGGCGTTGCAATCTTCCACGGCTTCATCGCCCAGTCCAAGAACTTGACATTGTGAACCAATCGAAGGTGCTGGTTAAGGTGATCTTTGCGGTAGAATGTCCGCTCCTCAATGGCGCGCTCTTGGCAAGCAGAGTGATTATGCGAGTCAATATGCGCATCATCTGGGTTGGCAATGCCGCAAAAGACGCAAGACATTTGTCCTGATTCCGGATTCATAACGCGAGGCCCATGAGGGGTGCAGACCCATCGTTCGAGTGACAAGTGTAGAGATTTCTCGTGTCTTTGCCAGTCGTGCTTTGTTCTAAACGTTTCGGTACAGAAAGTACATTGGAACGTCTTCAATGGTGCAGAGAGACTGGCGTCGCCATCGGGCTTGGTAGCGCCCCGCCGGCGGCGACGGCGGCGGCCTCGGCTGTTGAAGGGCGCAGAACCAAATGATCCCCAGGAGTGTCTGGATCCGTGAGAATATGCCGAACCAAATGAACCATTGCTAGACTGCGATGTTCCCACACTAGATGTCGAAGACTCCTTACAAAGCGACCTGTTGGAGCCGTCGTCAGTGTAGTTGAAGCTGTAAGGCGAGTTGAGCCCTGAGGAGAGGGCAGAAGACGAAGCGGTAACGGCCCTGGCAATGGCGCTGACCGAAGCCGGCTCGTGTTCAGGAGGAGAGACCTGCCAACGTTGCAGGGGGTTCATGGCTTCAAGGGCAGGTGTTCCGCGACGTTGCGGGATGTCCATTGAACCCGAGGTGGACCAGTTTCTAATGTTGGGGGAAACTGATCGAGGGGGTTGAACTTTGCCTCTGCGACGGGCATTGGCAAGCCAATTTGTGATTTGCGTCTTGTTCAGACCAGTCTGACGCTGCAGCATTTCTTTTTCCTCTTCACTGGGGTAGGGATGTCTGGTATGAGTAGAGAGCCAGTTCTTGAGTATGCGGACAGACTCGCGAGAGAAACGGGCGCCAATCTTGGGTGGTGCAATGGGCACCGGGGCAAAGATGCCGTTATTCTCAACAGACTGGGAGGCAGGAACAGGAACTGGAGCCGGAACTGGAGCCGGAACAGTCGCAGCATTCAAGTTGGCAAAGCTAGAGTGTATGGGGTTGGAGTGTTGGCCGGTGACGGACCAAGGGTTCAAAGGGAAGGTTGCTGATGGCTCGACGGCGATGTTGGTATCGGCCGGAGCCCCGACAAAGCTGCACTCGACGCAGAGGGCAACGCAGCTGGTACAGTAGCCCTTGTGAATACCTTGGCGAATCTTCTTGCAGGCAAAGCTTCCGGCAGCACAGTGGGTGCAGGCGGCCTGCGGCGCTTCATACCAGGTCTCGGAGATGGCATCGGGCATGACGCCGGGGATGGCAAAGAGATCCAGGTTGGCGTCGCCAGAGTAGTGCTGGAGGGCAGAGAAGCCAAAGTCATCTTCCTCGACGTTTTCAAGAACCAGATCGAGGTTCTCGGTGTCGAGCTGAAAGTCGGCGGTGCCACCAATGGCAGCGCCAGCCTCGTCCCAGTGGACAAACTCTTCCATGGAGCCAGACATGCTAAGAGTGCAAGTGATGGCTGGGAGGGGGGATTGAAGAAAGGGGCTCAGCAAGGGCGTGAGCGAGATCAAGGCGGGAAAGAGTGTCTCATTGGCAAGGCACGATAGCGGATGGGATCCAAGGGCGCACTTGTTGTCAAAAGTCAAAAGTGTGTAAGGTGGTTGGCTGGTGCAACCAGCGTGTGTACAGCAGGGCGTGGAAGATGAAGCAGTGGAGAGTGAGAAGCGGCTAGAGAAGAGCGGAAGTAATGATAATATATAAGCAAGGGAGCCTGGGTGATTTCGTCAGAAATGACGGACAAGATTGAGAAATCGAGGGCAGGCAATGTTGATGCGAAGAATACGGAAGAGTCGTAGACAACGACGGAGGAGGATGGTGGTGAGTTTTGTTTAAACGGCCAGCATTTCTGGGGCAGAAGAGGAGAGAAGAACCGGACAGTGGATTACAGAGGGTTGTAGGAGGTTGTAGGTACTGATTATAGCAGGGTGGGCCTGTAGGAGGGTATGAATTAGCGCCAAGAGGCCTGTATTTTGGGAATTCTGTCCCCATGAACCGCTGCAAGTCCTCTGTAAACCACCAGCACGACGCCAAAAGTGGCCTCGTACTCGTGAAACGCTCCAATCAGATGGACGGGCTGGCCAGAGTCACGCAACAGCGGGGGTCCAGTCCGATCCGGAGGCGGTCACGGCCTGTGTGCTGTGGAACCCGACTTGTCAATTCTGCGCCCTTGCTTTGACATGTTGGGCGGAGAAGCCATTACAAGTTACAACGTAACTAACGGACGGCTACTACTCCGTACTTGCCCCAATAAGTTATAACTATAGTCTAATCCGTATACCGTAGAAATAACCGTCAGCCCCTACCGTTTATTGCGGAGCACCGCGCCCAGCCGGTTTCATGGGCACGCAATCCCGACACTTTGATTCATGTGGCATTGGAAACCTGCTCAAACTCACTATATGTACTAGCACGAATATTTTGCGATACACGCTTCAGTCAAACCTCGTCCACCTAGACCAAAAGCACTACAACACTCCATCACATTCTAGCATCTTCCTCTTTTCGGCCTGTCATCGGCCCGGCCGCCTCTCCCCCACGCGGCTTGCAGCAGCGACTTACTCCACGGATCCTATCTTCGGGGGCCAAGAACAACCCCCCCCCCCCCCCCCCGGCTTGCAGCCGCGACTTCCCCCCCGGACCCTTTCGTCGGGGGCCAAAAACCCCCCCCCCCCCCCCCCCCCAAAAAAAAGGGTTGATAGCATACGGAGTAGTCGCGGATAGTTTCAACGACGCGCGCCGACGCATGCCGAGATTGATAATGCTCAGATGACTCCAACTGCGCCCCCACGCCATTCCATCTGCAATGCACAACCCCAGGATGGTGCCTCAGTCCGTATATTTATATGGTTACTACCTCGTTTAGCACTATTGACTCTTCTTTTCGTCCTTAGGTCAAGACGCTGGGCGTACGCCGAAGCCGGCCTCGTCATGTTTATACTTTTTCAAAGTCAAAAAAGATTCCCGGAAAGGAGCCAAACGTCACGTAGGCTTGCAACAGTACTTAATCGCCATTTGTTAGAGCATATTGTTCATCTTATCCTTCAGTCTCAGTTGGTGTCTTAATTCTGCTAATACACGTGCGTATCATAGCAACAACCTCAATTGCGCCTCGTGAGGCTGAGGGTCAGTGGCTTCGTGCATGCAGCATTAATAATGCAGAATCGCCCCCCGCCTCATCCAAGCGCGGGGCGGCGTCAATGCCCTACAAACCTTCGCAGGCCTCTGGAACCTTCCTGGTTATGGAGCGGCTGAAACTAGCAAAGTACCTCCTCACGCCTTCAAGTGGCCTTTTTTTTTTTTTTTTTTTTTACCCTTCATGCTAACCATGCTTTTAATCATGCTTGCTCGTACTTGCGCGTCTTCCCCGAGTTGGTAGATGGTCGACGGATCCACATCCCCGGACCCTCGCACCGCAGCTTGACCTCGCAGCAACCATGCACTCGTAGCACATGCCACGCATACCAGCACATTGATATGACTCAATCTGCCTGGCCTCTGTACTCCTCCAGCGGTTCTCCAGCACAAGCATTGCACACTGACGTGGCTTTACAATCATAAAAATGTCTCATTAGCATCAATCATAGTGTAAAAAGGTCTATAACCCCGTTACCCCCCATGCCATGGGTCCATCTAACAGTTTGGTGCGGACCTTTTTCCATCTAAACTAATACAAGAAAACTATTCATCTTTCCAATACTCTCTGTTCCAGCCTCGCATTCTCCCATCCCCAGTCATATCAACTGCCCAGCTTCTCTCGAAAGCAAACTTCCAAAACAAAAACAAGTCATGCTGTAAAACCAAGGATCCCAAAGCGCCGTCAACACGTTGCATCCTTTAGCTATGCATTCTCCCATGCCCTTAGCTCCGTGCCATAAAACAAGAAAATCATTAATCGTTCCGCTGCCGTCGAGCCGTCTCTGCGTGCAGCCGCAGCCCATCAGTCCTCAATCAGCTGGACCTGAGATTGTACAGCTCTCGCTCCTTTGCAGCGAGCATCTCACGCATCTTTTCCGTCTCTCTTTCCAGCAGCAGCGTTCGTTCTGCTCTTTGGTCGTTTTCCTGAATATTGTGCGTCGGGGTGCCATCACGTGAAGAATACGCACTTGGGCGATTGACCGGCGTAAAGCCTTCAGCCGGAGATCTCAGCGGCGCAAGTGAGTACTCTGGTTTGCCACCCCTTGCTTCGTACGAGGTTGACGCTGGATTCAGTATATCCCGAATGGAAGACACGCGCTTGGCACTGTCGTAGCCTCCCTCTGTGCCAACAACAGAAGCAGAATCTGTCGCAGAAAATGATCTTTTCCTACGAGGCGAGATAAATGAAGACGGCGACAATGACGACTGTCTTTCGGGGCCGGCTGCCATTGACGTGAGAGGTGGTAATCGGTTTTCGTCATTCAAGAAAGTCTGCGCATTTCGAGTTGAGGACGGGGTTTGGCGATAGGCTGCCAAGTCCGATGCAGACGGTAATGGCACTGGGAGAGGTGATGGGTGCTTCGCTTCATGTCGTGGCGTGTCCAAATCCATTGGTACAGCGTCTTCGGGCTTTCGACGTAGTCCGAGATTAACAGACCCGTCATCATTCATGGTGCCTCGTTCGGGTGTCGTCTCGTTGCTGGGTGAGTCCATCACCAAATCCCCGTCTTCGCCTTCCTCCTCTTGATTTGAAGGGATTACCCTCTTGCGTCTTTTGATCGTTGCCTTTTTCATCGTCACTGGTCGATGGACTCCATGAAGCCTATAGTACAGGCCTGCAGAGATCACGCGTTAGCATACAAGTTCCAAATAGACTCATCGCATACTTACCGCATGCGTTGCAAATCATATTGCCCTCTCCATCTCTTCTCCAAAGTGGTGTGATCGTAGTACCACAATTCGAACAAGCAATAACAGATGACTGTTGGCTCTGCGCTTGCAGCGCATTCACGTCAATGGGGGCTGGACCATCGCTAGCTGTCTCATCTCCTCCTTGACAGCCACCTTGCCTGTGTAGCATGCTGAGTTTCGAAACGCGGTTGTTGTATGCTGGGCAACCATTGCAACCCTCCGCGCCGCCTGTCCCGTTACAACGTCCACCTCCCGGGCACGTCCCCGATGGTGTCTTTTCCGCAGTAACATAGGTGGCACCAGCGACTTTGGGCGTGGAGTCTTGCCCGGAGTCGCCAGCTCTTAAGGCGCTTGCCAAAGGCAGTTCCGTAGAGACTACCTTTGGTGGCTTCTTTAGATTTGTTGGTCGGGCCGAGTTCCTGGCTCTTAGATAGAGCCCACATGCGTTGCAGATGGTAGCACCTTGCGGGGATCTTCTCCATAGCGGTGTTTCTGTCGTTCCGCAGTTGCTGTTGACGCGTTAGCTAGAATCCTATTTACGTTGAAGACAAGGGTTGCATACCTGCAGACCTGGCCATGGCCCGACGAGGAACCAGACTGTTGCTTCTTCTTGGATCCAACTCCTTTAGAAGATGGTTCTGTGGTGCTTGTTGCGCTTGGGCTTCGGCTTCCGTTCTTCAGGGGTTGTCTTTGGTTGTCGCCATCGCGTGATGGTCGCGAGGAAGGGGCGGTAGTCGAGTCTTCACGACTCCTTTCGAGGGGCCGCGAAGGCAAGGCTGTTCGCGGATGCGACACGGTTGTCGCTGGTCGTGAGGCATCAGCCATGATTGAGTCAAGACTATTTCGTCAAATAGGATGGTTGTTCTGGTAAGTTGGTGCGCTAGCGACAGTTGGCGTAGTGTTATAACCGGCGCCCGCGACGCATCAGGTTCTGAAAGGACGTCGAAGCGCAGCGTCACGAGTCCCAACAGGCTGCGACCGACCGATTTGAAAAGATTGCTGATCAGGCCGAGGCAAGTGGCGGCTGTCCAGCGTTGGAAAAATCAAACAACCAGGCGGGTTGGCAATGTCAACGTGTCCACCCTCGACGAAGATGTGGCCAAGGCAAAAAGAGGTAGGGTATATGGCGTGACAAGGCGCAGTGCTGTGATAAGCAGGCGATAGCAGCGTCCCAGGGCGCGTCGGCTGTCCGTGTCGAAGTAACTGTTGGCTGCAGGAGAGCAAATGTCCTCGGAAGGGGGTGCGATGAAAACACTTTTCCTTGGGTCACAGTTCAGCTAGACTCGGGACAGGCGAGTGGCCAATTTAGTCGCGACGAGTACGGCCGCCCAAAAGTATAACGAGTCCAGTTAACTCCGAGTAGGTGGCGGTCAACAATCCTAGACGGCACCAGAGTCGGCACGAGTTTTTTTTTTTTTCTCGCTCCTCGCCCAGTCTGCTGCGTCGTCTCTCGCAGCACTAGCTGCTCTTTTCGGCCTTGGACGGCGGCTTTTTCGCAGTCTCGAGTACTATTTGGTACTTGGTGCTTCTCGCAGGCACCAAAAAGTTGGGACGGATCCCGACAACCGATTATCTGGAGCGTCACCACCAAGATACAAGCTGGGTCGGCTGGTCCGGTGGGGTTTCCAGGCTACGCTGACACTGACGGCTCCTGCAAAAGCCTGTAAATTAGGTATTGATTACATTCGGCTCGCTGTCATTGGTCACTTTGCAGTCTCGCACCACGAAGGAGCCACAAGGGGCTTTTTCTTAGCTCGAGGTCGCCATGCGCTAAGCCACTTTGGCTCTCGCCCAAACCTTTATCAGTTGATCTTTTGATCCGAGCGCACCTGCTGACCTAAAACGCAGCTTCTTGTGGGGTGCAAGCTCTCGGCTCAACCACAGCGGTTCATGTCGCGACGCGTTTAGCTCGTCAATTTACGTTCGTTACCTGCCCAATCCTCCGCCTGCCCATCATGGCCTCTGATTCAGAAACTTCTAAACAAGAGTCTGCGTTCACATTGACCCTATCCTCAATTCCTCAAAAGCGTGCCATCGACGAGGTCCACAGTCCTGCGCGGCCATCGCCCTTGAACCCCGATGTGAAATTCGCAGACCCGCCCTCACAGACAGACGACGATGGACAAGCCTCTCGGTTGAAGCCTGGCAGGGTGAAGAAGGAGACTCTGAAGAAGCGCGAAGCCAAGGGCGACAGTATACCTCCGACCTCCGATCCCAAGGCCGCCGAAAAGGAAGTCGAACAGAGCGAATCAAGCCCCCTGCGCTACAAGCTTGCGCCACCAAAGCTCTCCGATTTTGAACCCCCGAGAGGACCCGTTCTGACACAGCATCATGAAGCCATCATGCGCGATGGTGATGCTGTTGAGTTTTTCGAGACATCTGACCAGTAGGCTGCCCCGAGATACAACCAGCCGCCATCTCCGACATGCGATTTGCTTACCATATTCGCAGCGTTGCCAACAAGAAGAACTTTCGATACACACACTGCATAGCAGACCCGCGATTTCCTTCAATGATCTACTATCGCCAGACAGAACCGGAGCCATTCGGGCCTCGATTTAGCTTTGAGGATGCCGCGTCGCACGTCTTCTTTGACAAAACAGCCCGAACAGTCACCACTGACAGGGGCTTCCGAATGGCACGCGCCAATGTTGCGGTACGAGAGGGACGGTGGTATTGGGAATGCAGAATTGCCCAAGGAGTGCGTCCCCCGCCACCGGGTGAGACGAAACCGGAGGGTGGCAAGCACGTTCGTATGGGATGGGCGAGACGTGAAGCATCATTGGATGCGCCAGTCGGGTTTGACGCCTACAGTTATGGCATTCGCGACGTGGCTGGGGAGAAAGTTCACATGTCCCGTCCAAAGGAATTTTTCCCAGCAGGCGAGGGCATCTGCGAAGGTGATGTTATCGGATTAGAGATCCAGCTGCCGTCTGAGCGCTTACAACGCAAGATCATGGCCGGCCAATACCACCCTGCTGTTGATGCTGCCGACGAGCCTCCTCGCCCGACGGCAGAGGGGCCAAACATTGTCCGTGATCGCGTGCCCATTCGCTTCAAAGCACATACCTACTTTGAGAAGATTGAGTATCACACTACGCGCGAGCTGGAGGATCTGATGCATCCGTCGCCATCCACCGCTGCCAGCGCCAACTCATACCCACCTCATCCAACACATTCCACACCTGCCCTCCGAACACTTCCGAATTCTTATATCAAAGTATATAAAAATGGTGTACTGATGGGAACACCGTTCGAGAACCTACTAGGTTTCTTACCTCCAGCCTCGCGGCCCATGCCGCAGGTAGGCGCTCGCGAGGGGCTCGATGATGGCATGCTTGGGTATTACCCGGCCGTTAGCATATTCCGCGGCGGTGCGGCAGAGGTCAACTTTGGGCCAAACTTCTGGTATCCTCCGCCCGATCTCGATGTTGTGCCAACAGGATCTCAGAGTAAGACGCTGCGGGGAGTGGCAGACAGATACAAGGAGCAGGTGGCAGAGGACGTAGTATACGATATCATTGACGAGGTGGATTTCTGGATGCAAGACGGTGGTCACGACTCCGCCTTGGGGGGAGCAAATGTCAAGACGGAGGCGGTGAACTTGGCCCCCGGCCGCGAGGAAATTAAAGAGTTGGTGGAGGATGATTGAGACTTCCGCATTATAGCACGTCACATTTACAGCCACTTTCCACGAATAATGATACCCGTTACGCGACCCCTTATGCAATGAGCAAACATGTGCACGCTGAATTTTGGCATGTTGTTCACTTGCTTGTATTATTGAATGTGCTATATTAGGTATTTCATTTCATCACGCGTTATGAAGACTCATCAGAGTCAGTATGTGGACATCTTACTTGGCCTTGCTAGATGTCGCCACTGCTTCTCCCTCGGTTAGCTCGCGACTGGACGAGGCTGCCGTTGTCTCTTCCTCCGGAGGTGTCACCTCTGCGCGAGATGGTGCAGGGAGCATGGGGTCATCCGGGAGCTCTTCGAAGCGGTCGCTGCCATCAATCACATTCTCCGTCTTTTCGCGCTCCAGGCGGACCTCGCGGCCACGCTTGTAGCAGTACCACAGCACAAACAATAGCACTATCATCAACCGTCAGCGATGCAAAACGCCAAAAAGAAATTCCACAATATTTTTTTTTTTCGTGTGTGAAG
>JAEIJG010001367.1:0-11520 GCA_037289395.1 Beauveria scarabaeidicola
AATAAAGAGAGAAGGTATTAGGCTTCTCTTTCTAATTTATATAGCGCTAATTTATTAAAAAAGGGGTACTATTTAATCTCTTTAGTTAGTATAAGCTAAGGACTAGTTACCTCCTATATATCTCTTCTAGAGCCTTATTAGTCTATAGTTAGTCCCTGAGGATAACTACTGATTAGTGTTAGAATAGGGTGGGTTAGTTTTAGTGGTCTTGATTAAGTGATGTAAAAAGGGTTCTATTTATGTATGATTGAGGCTATCTATAGTTAAGTTACCGTAGCCTCTATAGCTCGCAGGTAAAGTGGGGCGAATTGGCTCTTCCGAAGTGCAACCGGCTGTTGCCTGAGGCACCCGTGCAATTGGCCGCTTGAGCCAGTGCCTCAAGCGACAGTATGGGTCGGAACCCCTCGTTTCGGATCTCGATGGCGGTGCCTACCTCACCACCAATGCCCGCAGCCTCGAGCACAGCCGGCGCGGGCTTTCTCATCGTCGTCTCCAACACCTGGCACCGCGCCGCGTCCATTTTCATGCGGATTCTCACCGCGGCGGCAATTACGGTCCAGGGGGCTAGAGAAGGGGTCATCTTGTTGGGGGGCACAAAGGCAGGCACGCCATATCTGATGACAAGTTCAGGGCGCGCGCACGCGCGGGGTCAAGGTGGCGGTGCCGACGGAGGCGGAGCAGACGCTGATTGATTGGTGTGCTTTCCAAGGAGCTTATTAGCTACTGGTAGTCCCAGACAGAGTCCAAGAAAAGACATCTGGAAAATATCGATTGGTTGGTCGAGGAACGAAGGGCGTAGAGGGTGGTGTGATTCTGGGGTGTACAAGAGATTCCGCTGCTGTTCAAGCAGGAGGATAGGCCGGCGGTGTCCCATGTTTGATACCCTCACGCTGCAGACCAAGGCCGCTGCTCTGCAGGCTGTTGCAGAACAATGTGGAAAACGTAAAATTCTCTGCTAGCTTATGATGGCTAAACAGAGAAGGTCTCTATTGCATCACAAATGTGAGAAGGCCGCCCGCCCGCGTGTGGCCACCTCCTGCCCCATCTGGGTGCCATCCGAAAACAAGAGCGACAAGGTACCTGCCACTGTGATTCTGTGACTGTTAGTGTTCTCGTATTGCTTCGAAGCAATCAGCTCAGCCGTTTGTCGACTCGAAAGTAGGCGAGACTTCCAAAAATGTTGACAATTGTGAGAGCTCGTAGACGTCACTTCGTGCCGGCAGCCTTGCGTGTACCACCGTAAGCAATAGCCATACCGTTTTCAAGACAGTCTATCGCACGCATTAATTCCTTCAGGGATTCAAGGCGGCTTATGCCAGAATACAGTTCCGTGTTGCCTGAGGGCTGTAATCACAACTAGTTGGCTGCCCTGGTGCGACTTGACTCACTGCTGAGTGACTCATTGACTGGAGGTGGACGGCGCCAACACATGATTGCTCGAACAACAGCGCAAGGCTGCCCTTCTAGGCTGCTATTCATGAGGTGGATAATGAAAGATGAGATTCTAGATCTTGGAGTCGATTATAAAAAGACGTCTCCCCATACTTTCTCTCTCATCTCTCCCCTTCTCAAGCTCTACGATCAGTCTCCCGCCACGCATTTGCTACCTCGGCTTACACGCAGCTGTTGCTTCGTAGATTATTTCAAAGTCCGAGAGAAAAAACCACCGGCAAACCAAAACCTTTACAAAAGCGTAATCCACCATGACGACTCTTCCACCCTCAGTCACCGAGAACCGCCATATCCCACACGCCCGCGATTCCGCCAAGCTATCATCCTCCGACTCCTGGCAGTTGCGCCCCGTTGCCGCGGCCGCGAAGAGCATCTCCTCGGGCCAACGCGGCGGCGTACGCCGCACGTCTAAGCGCGACCGCTACACGCCGACCGATCTTGACGACGACATGGCGCTGGCCAAGAGCAGGGTGCGCATGCCCTGCGACGACAACAGCCAAAACACGTTCAGGGCCGCAGCCACTGCTGCGAGCGCAAGCACACTCAACGTACACACGGAGTCTGCAGATAACCTCGCCGAGAAGGCGCAGATTGCTGCGCTGCACAAGGCGGGTCTGCTGTACGAGGACACGAACCCACGCGACCGCCGACTCACTCTCGACAACATCGCGCACGACGAGCCAAGCTACGTGATCCGCCCCGCGAAGCCGCGGCCGCGGAAGCACGGCAGTGCGGGTAGCGCCGCGGCGCTGAATCTTTCATATTTGGACCTGGGCGAAGACGAGAGCCTGATGAAGTACGGCATAGCACTGTCGATGTCAGAGGCGGATGCAGCAGACGTGAGCTCGACGCTCACCTCGCCGGCGTTGCGAGCGATTCAAGAGATGGGCGATGCCACTTTAGAGAGTTGGGTAGTTCTCGACAACACGAACGCCTAATCTTGGAAAGTCTCGCGTTTCTGCCGAATCATTAGCGTTGGATTTTTGATTTCATGTTGAACAGTACTCAGCATTCCATAGCGGGCTCCAGCTGATAGCGTTCATATAGCTATATCGAGAAAAGGGCCAGGCAGACAAGCGGTCGACTCGGTCGCCGCCTCAGAATTGTTAATGATAATTAAATGCGGTCGAACATTCACAGTGCATCTCCTAACCACTACAGCAAGAACCTGTCATATTCATGTGGCTAATTTAATGTACATTGCTCGCGAGTGAATAATGCTTTTTTTTCCCTTTTTTGGATTTGTTCCTTTTTACCTCTTATGTCTGGGGCTCTTCGGCAACGTAGTGCAGGTATGCGCCAAGCAGCTTGATGCCCTCAATGTAGTTGCGCTTGTCGAGCTTCTCGTTGATGGAGTGAGCACCGTCAGTGGAGCTACCCATGGGCAGGAGAAGGACGTTCTTGCCAGTAGCCTCTTCAAAAGTGAGAGTGACGGGGATACTGCCACCCTCACGAGTAAAGTCAGGGGCGACACCCCAGACGCGCTCGACAGCTTTAGCAGCGGCGGAAAAGTTCCAGTGTTTGGGAGAGGCAACCCACCACTTGCCGGCGTGCATGCACTCGGCCTTGAGGGTGTTCTTGCTGTTGAGCTTGGCGAACTCGTCCTGGATGTACTTGATGACGGCGGCGTTGGTCTTGTCAATGTCCATGTCAGGGACGGTGCGGATGGAGAACTTGCCAATGACCTTGGCGGGAATGACAGTCTTGGCGCCGGGGGAGGCAAAGGCACCCTCAATACCGTGGAGGGAGAGCGAAGGGTAGCGCCAGCGAGCCATAAGAGTCGGCTTCTCGGTTTCGTGGATGGTGGTTTTGCTGCCAAGAGATTCGTGCAGGTTGGCCATGGTAAAGGCGATGGAGCTATAGAGAGACTCTTCGTCGGCGGTGACAGGAGCAACCTGTTCAGAGATGCCGGGGATTAAGATGTTCCCCTTGCTGTCGACGAGCTTGCTGAAGAGGTGAGCAACGTCGGTCATGGGCTCGTGGGCCTGGCCGCCAAAGACGCCGCTGTGAAGATCGGCAGCGGGGCCCGAGACCTCGACGGAGTAGTAGTTGCAGCCGCGGAGGCCATAGGTCAGGCATGGCTTCTCGGTGCCGAGCCAGTAGTTGTCGGATATGCAGACGGCGTCGGTGTCGGCAAAGTACTTGCCGGCCTCGGCGCGGATGAAGTCATCAAGACCCTCTGAGCCGTACTCCTCCATGCCCTCGAAGCACATGAGCAGGTTGACGGGGAAGTCGACCCCGGCCTTTTGGTGTGCCTCAATGGCGTTGAGCCAGCCGAGGACGGGGCCCTTGTCGTCGGTCGAGCCGCGGCCAAACATGCGGCCCTTGTCGTCGAGGGTCAGCTCAAAGGGTTCGGTGGCCCAGCCGTCGCTCTTCTCGGCAGGCTGGACATCGTAGTGGCCGTAGACGAGGATCGTGCGTTTGGCGGTGTCGCGGCCGTAGCGGGCAACGACGACGGGAGGCAGCTCGAGGTGCTCCTTGTGCGGCTGCTTTCCGAGCGGGCGCAGCTCGACCTCGGCGCCCAGGCTCTTAAGCTCCTCGGCGAGCCAGTTGCCCATGCGGACGACATCAGGGCGACGGGCATCCTCGGCGGAGATGGAAGGGATGGCAACGGCCTTGCGCAGACGCTCAATGAAGGCGTCACCAAGGTCGTCAACCTGTTTGAAGTATCCGTCGAGGTTGGGGGCCATTTTCTGTGCCTGGTGGGCTCGAATGGAGTCTGTGAGATATGAACGGCGAGGAATCGACAATGACGGTATTCGCAACGGCGAGGAGTTCGATAATATGGACAGCAACGGGCGGGCAGAGGTGGTGATATGGCGGGGGAGAGGCTGACGACAGCAATGCACGGCAAGACGTGCAAGTTGAGTGCGGGGCATGTCGCCCTCCCTCTTTTCTATGGTTCGTCAGGAGCGAGTGATGTAGGTTGGATTTCACTGCAGATGGCGGGGCAGACGCGGTTATTGACGGCAGCACGCCCAATGAAGGACAGCTTGGCAAGAACTTTTGACTAACTGTTTCCCAAGCTAGACAAAGCCCTCTTTTCGTCTTTTCGTATGGGCAATCTCCTCTTTGGCGCCTTTGGCCCTCGGGCCTCTGCCACCTCTGTGGTTTCTTCCGTCTCCACGGCCCCACCACCACCCGTTAGCAATCTCCCCAGCGACCAGCTCCTCGAGATCATGGTACCGCATCATCAGAGTAGAAACAAAAAGAAATCGAAAGCTACATCTTCAACGGCGATTCTCAATGACGATGATGGATCTGACGGTCTGCAAGATGCTCGTGTGGCGGCAAACGACCCGACCTACGTCAGGGCCTTCAGTCGGGCTCTGCTCTTCAATTTGGCCTCCTTTATCCTTCCAGCTCTCTACAGCACCCTCTCCAAGCTGTGGGTAGCTCGCATCGACGCTTCTCTCGTCTCAACTACCGATACCTACACTTACATTGGCGTTGTTGTCGAAATCATCAATGAAGGACTTCCTCGCGCGGCCTGGGTCATCATTGGCGACAAGGCCTCGCGGAGTCTGGCCCAGCGCCTGGCCCTTACCCACACGCTCATACTCACGCAGGCTGTGCTGGGCCTCGTGCTGAGCATCACCTTTACCACTGCCGCCCCGGCCTTTGCCAAGTCCTTTGTCCCAGGCCAGATTCGAAACGTGAGCGTCTCCTACATACGAATCACCGCCTTTACGGCGTTGAGCAGCACCGTCGAAGTGGCCGTATCCTCTGCTACCAGAGCTCTGGACCGACCGGACGTTCCCTTCATTATCAGCAGTGCCAAATTTGCCATCAACATTGTCCTTGATCTCTTGATCGTTTCGCCGTTTCACGTCGGGAACCACACGCCCTCGGTGCTGCATCAGGCTGCCATCCTGCTTTCTTGTAACCTCGTATCCGCCCTGGTTGGCACAGTGTACTTCCTCTGGCGCAACTCGCTCGTCGCATCTAGGATCCAAAACTTTGGCCGCGAATCAACCCGTCCTGCCCTTCGTCTCTTGCTTGTACTGGCGCGCCCTGGCCTCTTTACCTTTATCGAATCCGCCATTAGAAATGTCCTGTACCTCTGGCTCGTCGCTAACATTGTCTCCATGGGATCCACGTACGCAACTGCCTGGGGAGTGTTCAATACAATCCGCTGGGGTCTGATTATGGTACCGGTCCAAGCCCTGGAACAGACATCGCTCACGTTTACCGGCCACATGTGGGGAGCCTTCAGAAGCAGTATTGGGACGTCAACTTTGCAGCCTGTTGTCGACATTCGTACGGTTCTGTCTATAATGCACCCAGCTGGGGCATCTCTTGTAATAGCCCTTATCTTTGAGGTTCCCGTGTGTTTGTTCTTGTCCTTCTTTGGTGCTCGACCTTTTGCACAATATCTTTCCGGCTCTGATGATGTTGCCGACGTCACAGCGATGATGTGGCGTACTATCGATTGGTGCTATATCTTCTATGCAATGTCCACGCAAATGGCTACGATTCTCCTCGCAACGAGACCGCGCTGGTATCTATGGCAGAGTTTAGTGAGCAACCTACTCTATGTGTTGCCATGGGCCATAGTGTGTCAGACGGCCAATTTAAATGCTGAGCGGGCTTGGACATATCACTCTTTTGTTTTCGGCGGAAGCTTGGTTTTTAGTTTTGTCGACATTCTTCTCGTCGACGGTTTGTGGGTTTGGGCCTTGAAAACCGGCAGGATGAGACTGGAGACCCTCAGGACATGAGCTGTTGGCGCAGCCTAGCGGTATGCTTCCTCGATATAGGTAAAGATGAATTGGTTATATACTTACTGTTCGTCTTTTCTAGCCCCGCTTCATTTTCAAGAATGCTGCGGCACAAGGGTTTGGGATGGCCTCTTGTCTGTGCCGCTAGGTAGTACGCGCCTGTTTGTCACAAAGCTTGGAAACATGGCCATTTCGAGAAAATATTCATACAAAAACGTAGTCAAATGAGTCGTCCTCATTATTCATGAACTCCATATGCAAATCAGGCTGTGCATACGTACACGATCGTAAGAGGGCCACAAGCTGTCTTGTATTGCATTATGTTTGGCCCAGTGCGCTCTGTAATCAGATAGAACAAATAAACAAGTGTTTCTAGTTGGAGATAACATGGTAGGATCCTACAATGGGTTGCTGGTGAATTCTGGGGGGGGTTTTTTTCCCCGAGGTTCTGCTCTCAACAGATTCTGGTTTCTTTGGTGATTTACGGATTGTTGATGAACGGGGTTACTCCCTCGATGGTGTTGATAAGGGTGGATATTTGTATTCGGTCCTCAACTCAGTTGTAGAACGCATAAGATGCTTCCAATGTTTTTGCTTGTTTTGCGATTCTGCTTTTTAGTCACTTCTTGCTTCGTCCTGGCCATGTCAATTCGTGTTTTCGGGTTTTCAACGCTGAGAACATACTGTACATAGCTACTTGGTGACATTACATTCCACCGGGCCTTTCGGCGATGGTGGCTCGGAGCTAGTTTTTCCGCTCCGACCTCCTCTCGAACCATATTTACGCCACTGACTCCCCATTCTAAATCTGCTCGCTGCGCCCGTCCTTCGCCTCCTCATTTCATCTTCATCCACAACACTCTGTGCCTGTCCATGCACATCTCATCAATCGAACTGCAGAGCTGTGAATAACGGCATACTCAACTGCTCCCAGTTGTCTTATTTCTTCATTCTACCCGTTTTCTCGTAGCTTTCTTTTCGATACCTGCGATCGAGATTTTCCCGACCGTGGACTTCGTGATCTACCGAACCGTCGCTCAGATTTTCGCTGCGTCTCTCGAGCCAGCCCATGTCGCTTTTGCATCAGTACACGATTGATAGATACTGAGATTCGCTAACAAGGTTGTCCGCTGGTGCCAGAGGTTTGGTGATTGCTTTGATAGTAAGGAGGAATCTGGGACTGTTCGTTTTCCAACTGGCTTCGGCCAAGTGTACTCATCGTCGTTCCCATTTTCCCTTTTCATTTGTCTCTTCTTTCAAGTACAATCAATTTATTATTTCCATTTGACCTGAAAAGGCGATTGAGTGCAAGAGAGGAACAATCAAAGAAACAAACAAAAATCATTCCCTTGCCACAAACAAACTGATTCCGTTGCGAAGAAAGATCGATAGCTATTTCGAACTGCATACACCAGTTCACCTTCGGAAATAATTTCAGCTCGACAAATCAAGTTCTTCAATCGATACAGGAAATATGGCGTCTTCAGTCTTCTTCAAATTCAAGTCGCAGAAGGAGCCCACGAGGGTAGAGTTTGATGGCACTGGAATCTCGGTGTTTGAACTCAAACGTGAGATCATCATCAAGAGCGGCCTGGGAGACGGTACGGATTTCGACCTCTTAATCTATACAGATGATAACAGTGAGGGTAAGTCTTTTTCCGTTCCGCAGGGTAGACGACAGCTAACCGTGACAGTCTACGACGATGATACAACGATTATTCCTCGGTCGACTACAGTTATCGCTCGACGTCAGCCTGCTACCAAGCCCGGCGCAGGCAGAGCGGCTCGATATGTCACTGGCAAGATGCCCGTCGCGGCTAAAAATGCCGGCCGCAAAGAGCAGACTGCCAAAATTTCGACATTTAAGGCGTCGGGTACTGCTATCAGCCAAATGAACAATGCCATGACTGAGGAGGAAAAGATGACCGCCATGTTCGCCGCTCAGACGGAACAATGGTCAGCGCAGCAGGAAGAGCTCTCTCAGTAGGTTCAACCCGGTCATCTAGGCGATGCGAATTACTAACCGTCAACAGCCAAGCGCCTGTTTTCAAACCCGGTGCCAAACGACCGGTCAACGTGCCCGACCATGAGCCACCGAATGGATATATCTGCTACCGTTGCGGCAACAAAGGTCATTGGATCCAAAGCTGTCCCACAAACGATGATCCCGACTTTGATAATAGACCTCGAGTGAAGCGTACCACTGGAATTCCGCGCTCATTCTTGCAAAAGGTTGACAAGTCTGACATCCTGGCCCAGTCAGAGGGTGACGAGTCCAAGAGACCATCTGGCATCATGGTGAACGCCGAGGGCGACTTTGTCATTGCAGAGCCTGATAAGGCGTCATGGGAAAAATATCAAGCCAAAGCTGCCAAATCGGCCTCGGCCTCGAAGGAAAATGAATCCGCCGACAAGGAGATTCAGGAGCGTGGATTGGAGTGTTCTATCGATAAAAGGATGTTCATAGACCCAACGAAGACGCCTTGTTGCCAAAAGACGTTCTGTAACGACTGCATCAGCAATGCTCTTATGGACAGTGACTTCGTCTGCCCGGCTTGCCGAACAGAAGGTGTTCTTCTTGATGACCTGCAACCTGATGAGGAAGCTTCCAAGAGTATTCGAGAATATTTAAAGGAAAAGGAGGCTGCCAAAGCCAACCCGTTGACTGCCGTCTCACCAAAGGAGGAGGCAAAGACTGACGAGAAGGAGACAGATGGCACTTCTGCCGATGTCGAATCAATTGAGACACCCACAGATGCTGGCGTCAAGCAAGAGTCTCCAGTCGGCGAAATTTTGGACGTTAAAGTAGAGTCACCGTCATCCGACCGGCCAAAGTCCCCAACACAAGACTCGGATTCCGAAAAGTCCCAGAAGAGCAACACCGACAACAAAGATGCTCTTGTATTGAAGAAGCGACCTGCGGACGAGCTGTTGGAAAACCCTAAAATTCCCAAAGGTCCTCGCGCCATGCAAAACCAACAAAACATGAACAGCATGATGAATGGTGGCATGAATGGCATGAACGCGATGAGTGGCATGAACGGCATGAATGGGATGAACGGCATGAGCGGTATGAGCGGCATGGACATGAACATGATGTTCAATGGAATGGGAATGATGCCCAACATGATGGGTGTGCCCAATATGAACATGGGTATGGGCATGGGGATGCCTAACATGGGGATGCCCAACATGGGGATGCCAATGATGGGTATGCCAAACATGATGGGCATGCCTGGGTTTAACGGTATGAACAATGGCTTTGGTGACGGCGGCTGGGGAATGAACACGAATGGAATGGGCAGCATGGGCAACATGGGCATGGGAGGAAACATGAGCCACATGAATGGTAATGGCGGGTTCCAGAATGGTGGCAATGGCTTCCAGCAGCAGCAAGGCGGCAACGGAGGCGGCGAAGACGACGCTTATATGCGCAAGCCTATGAACCCCCATCGGCAGCAGAACAAGCAGCGTCGCGTACGTCCAAGCGACTACAGGGAGCTCTAGAGGAGCCGCTGAGTCTGGCGCAATTCTGCTCAAGCACGGCGTTTTGTTCTTTTCATACTCGACACAAACTCACATATAAACACAAGGGCATACGGAGGAGCATGGCGTTTTTTTTGGGGGGGTTTTTTTTTTGGATGAGCTAGCTGGGGACTGGGCATGAGCGGTGTACCTTGACAGCCTGCTCTGTCCTACAGCATGGTCATGGCTCAACAAGAGGTGAACATTACTCTTGGGCTTGTAACCTTCACTACCAGAAGGATAACGAATAAGAAAAACATGACAAAAAGTCGAGAAATGCAAAAAAGATGTGTTTTCCCTTTTGTCTCTTCGGATAGTTTAGTGTGTTTTAATTGACTCTGTCTATCAACCCTCGCCCAATGCTTTGTGAATGTTGCGTCTCTTCATTCGTAAATTGCTCTCCAAGTAATATCGACTCCAAACGTCAAAGTACCCATGTGTTTCTACATTTCTTTTTTTCTTCTTCTTTTTTTCTTCTTCTTTTTTTCTTCTTCTTTTTTTTTCATGTTCATGTCATCGTGGCCAAACTACAGCGACCTTGTTGTGCACCACTACTGTGGTGGAACGTAGGGGTGGACGAGCATTTCGCTAAACTTTTCCAGCTTGTCCTTGCCGCGGACCTCCTCGAAGAGCAGGGGCATCTTGACAACGTTGAAGTCCTCGGCATAAAGTTCCTCGTACTGGTCGAGGTACTTTGTCTGCATCTTGCGGCGGGCGTTGCATTGGTCGCAGGCGGAGCCGGCCTTGGGAAAGAGGAGCTGGTTGACGACGATGGAGCGGGTGTCGATACCGTAGCCGGTGAGCTCTTGGATCATGCGCTCCGTCTCGTAGAGGCTGAGGAACTCGGCGATGCAGACGCAGACAAAGGTGGTGAGGTCGGCGTCCTTGAACTGAGTGTTGACCTCGGCAATGGTCTCGCGGAGGGACTCGAGCTTCTCCATCATGTCGTTGAGGTTCTGGCCGTTGGGGAGCTGGCCGCCGGCGCCAAGGAAGCCGTTGAGCAGCGGACCGTACTGCGAGGAGAGCTGTGACACCTTGGCAAGGGCCTTTTCGAGGACCGAGGGGAACTGCAGGAAGCGCAGGGTGTGGCCGGTGGGGGCGGTGTCGAAGACGATGGTCTCGTAGGAGAGAGACTTGACCTGCTTGAGGACTTCGGCAAAGGACATGGCTTCGTCGATGCCAGGAATCTAAACGGCACACATGAGCAGTCAGTACCGAACATGTTTCCTGATGAAGGGGAGTAAGAGGGCGGGAGGGCAGACGTACAGCAAACGCGAGGTCCTGCATCATGCCGCCCATGGCGCCGCCCATGGCATTGACGTCGTCCTGCTCGGCCTGGCCGGCCAGCAGGTCCTGCATGCTACCGTTGGGGTCAATCTCCATGGCGCTCAGGTTGTCGAAGCCGTTGACGAGGCGTGCCTCCTTGCCAAACTTTTGCGAAAAGGCGTCCGAGAGGTTGTGGGCGGGGTCGGTCGAGATGAGCAGGACGGAGCGGCGGACCTTGGCGAGCTGGATGGCGAGCGAGCACGACGTCGTCGTCTTGCCGACGCCGCCCTTGCCGCCGACAAAGATCCATCGCAGCGAGCGCTGATCGAGCAGCGACTGCAGCGACGGCTCGAGGGCCTCGTCGGCGGAGATGACGGCGGAGGACATTGGGGAAGGGGGTCTGCGACTGGCTGCGGGCGCTGGCGAGGAAGACTGCTGGGTGGGAAAAGCAAGCGTTATCGAAAGGGTTCGTGATGCGAGGAGAGAAAGAGAATGGATGCGAGTAGAGGAGGAAGAAGCGTCGAGGCAGTTGATCGCGAAGCAGTGTTGACGTTTT
>JAEIJG010001368.1:0-11507 GCA_037289395.1 Beauveria scarabaeidicola
TATTATACTAATTAAAGGTTTAAACCCTTATAATAATATTATTTTTTTTACTTATTATTATATACTTAAAAATACTAAAAATAACTATTTTTAATATTTATAATATATTTTTTATACTTTAATCTAGAGTAGTTTAAAGCTAAAGGGGTATATTAAATAAAAGGGTATTATAAGATAGACTTATAAGATTTAGTACCTATAATAGGGGTAATATTATATAGTAGAAGATATACTTACCCTATAAGGGTGTCCCTTATTCCCCCTCACACTATAGCTTCTTTTGCTCCTTAATTAACACTATTTCTATGCCTAATCACTATTCCGCGTGACATAGTGTAACCTTGCCACAAGGGTTACTCCGCACGGAATAAACAAGCGTACAATAAGGAGTATAGATCACGCGGAATACCCTATTGATCAGTGAGCGAGGCAGGTGAGGGTTGCCGGTTGAGGACGTCGGTAGTTGTGGCTCATCTTGTCTTCGAAGGGAACACTAACCGTGCTTCATGGAAATCAAAGATGCGGTTGCGAAATGGCGCATCCCGTGGATATTATCTCCAGCGCTTTCTACGACGCTTTGAGATGGCATGTTGTTACTGCGCTGACTGACTAGTATCCATCAATCAGCGTTACCATGACCAGTATCCGTATTGCGAAGAAGACGAAACGTGTGTAAACATGGTAGAAAAATGTCTGCAGTATTGTATGTAGTAGAGCAGTAATTCACATCATTGCCAACCAACTCCGGATATAAGAAAAAACTAAAGCCTCCCTTTGGTACTCCAAAACAATCCTGCCCTTACTGTCATGTGCTTGGTCGACAGAACGTGTGGCGTGACATGCTGTAGCAGAATTCGAAGAAGATCCTCCCAAGTGTACAATCCGCCATGGCCCAATTTAGAAGCAAACAAATAAAGAAAAGATAAATCAACGCATGCAATCCTCCCAATAATCGTGTCTTGCGCCATATATAACCCAGAGAAAGTAAAGTCCCCGACCGCCCATTTTTGGTGGAACATGGAGGCATAAACCAAATCAATCAAACTTTCCCACCCAAAAGGCAGTCATGCTTACGCATGAAGCAACCTAGTAATGAAGTTGTTGAAGCGATAAAGTAGAGCTTCAGGCCAACAGTCCACCCACGTGAATCGGAACCAATTCCTAATTGGCGCTCCACGAATAGTTGCTCATCGACTCAAAGGCACCTTTAGCGCCAGGCTGGTAGAGAGCATTAGGGAGAGTGCTTTCCTGCTTCGCAGACCGATCAAAGGCATACGGGCGATGTGCGGCACTGTTGCCAGGATGGCTGGAATAGCTCATGTTTGTGTTGGGCTCCACCGCGCTGGGCGTCCAAGTACCGCCAGATGATGGGTAGTAGTCTCGTTGAGTAGCGGCGGGTGTGCTATCAGAGGTATAACCCATAGTACCAGCATCGCTAGTGATAGAGGCGCGGTAAGATCCATAGCGGTAGTCAGAGGCGCTATCTGAGGCGGAGATGGAGCCATGCACAGATGACTGGCCATGGTGTCTGGGGCTCTTTGTCGATCTGCCGTTGTCAATGTATCGTGGAACGTTCTCCGAAGCGAGTGCTCCAGCGGTGGGAGCATATTGCGATAGCGAGACAGGAGGTGCTAGCGAGGTGCCCAGAGGGAGTTCCGAGCCGTCGCTCGCAAAAGCAGAGGCACTGGGCATGCCCATTGTCGTCGTCGGGAGTTGGTTCAGAGAATCAGTTTGCTGGTTCCACGAAGGGTAAGAGCTGGACAAGCCATTGTCAGTTTTGTGGTAAGTTTGTGAGCAAAAGTTTACTGACTTAGATCGCAGAGCAGCCGGCTGGCCAGCCGTGGATTTCGGCGGGCTGAATGTGAAGCTAGATCGGGGAACCTGCATGTCTATGCTTCCTCCACGCTTGATTTCCGGTTTGGTAGAAAGTGCACTAGCAATGACACCTACTCCAGTCTCAACCAGAGCCTGGCCCCGAGAACCAGCGCTTGATCCGAGTAGAGGAATCTCCTTGCGGGCCTGGAAGTTGCGCGGGCTGCGGCCGCGAACGACAATCGGTGAGGTGATGGACTCGGTCAATACCACCTTGCTATTGTCAGCAAGAGTGCCGTGGACCTTGAGGTGCAAGACAAAGTGCTGTTGCAGCTCTTTGCGGCGGCCGTTGTTGGCAGTGGCACTGTTTCCGTCTCGTCAGCGAATAGTGGTCGTTACAGGCATGAAATCAAAGCTCACATCCGAAACTGGAGACGGCGCCAGCCGACAGGGTATACAGCATATTCGCCATCAGAGTTGGGGCTGCTGTCCTGAAAGGGGATCAGAGGCAGAGCCGGAGGCTCCTGATCGGGGTTCTGTGTCTGTTCGGGCGAGTTGGGTGGCGGTGTCTTCCAGGGAATTACAATAAGGCGAACGGGGTTGCCATCGACAGATTCGATTGCAGAGATGGTGACTTCCATGTTGCTCACGGGTACAGTCTCGTTGGCCTCGTTGACCACGGAAATGGGGCCTCTCGGCGTGACAAAAGAGCCGCTGATCTGGAAGAGGTTGCGTCGGTAACAAGTAAGCTCGGGTTGAAGTGCGCCGCCGTCGCCGGGGTTAGAGGGCATCTCTGAGAGGAAGAACATTCCGTGCAGTTGAGCAGAAAGCTCAAGCTGCTGCACGCGGCCATGCTGATCAACCACAGTGCTCTTTTCTTGGGAGCGGCGGAAGGCGAGAAGCTTGTGGTCTTGGCTGACTGTTAGTCTGGAGGTATCGTCACGAAGGTCCTGGACAATCTCTTGATATGGCTGAGATTCGGTCTGGGAAAACGATCTTTTCAGAGGAGGGTAGTTTTGATGCGAGGAAAGAGGTGCAGGCTGAGGTCGGTCAAAAGTAGATCCCTCGTCCTGTGAATAGCGGCCATATGGGTAGTGGTCCTGGCCAGCGCGAGGTCGAACGCCAGAGGAAGAGAAGGCGGCGTCTATGGAACTGCCAAGGCGTGCAGAAATCTGCGAGGCACCGTAGTTGGGCCAGACATTTGCGTGAGGGGCATCTCCCCTCAAGTCAGTCATAGTTGGAGGATATGCTGTCGCGGTCATCATTGGCGCATATCTTGAATAGGATGTAAACGAGGTTTGCGAGGCCGCCTCGAGAGACTATTGAAATGCAGAGAGAAGAGGCAAAGAAACAGGGGCTCAAGTGTTGCTTGCGTAGAAGGAAGAAGTTATGCAACTGGCGTTGCAGAGGAGCCAAGCAGATGCAAGAAAGATGTATGTAATGAAGAAAGCAATGAAGACAGGGAAGGGGGAAGTTGGGGGCGAAGAGGATGGTCTTGTATACTTGTAGAATCTCGCTGCATGAATGGAGCCCGATGGGACCCCAGTGCAAGAGCAACGACAGACGGCAGATGGTGAAGGGGCGTGTCCAACAAAAAGGCCGGCAGTGTGCCCGTGTGGCGGAGATCGAGGTTGGAGGGGACGGTCTTGACGCCCAGGAACGGGAGCTAATAAACTCTCTACCACCAGCCAGGCTCTAATCAGAGCAGACAAGTCTGGTGGCTCTCAATGGAACCCCCTTGTCCGTTTAGTCGGTGGGGGAGACCATGGCGGCCAACTGTGTACTTTTGTTCGAACGGAGTACAATGCTGCAGAGTACCCCTACAAGCACACCACCCATACCCGTACAGGGTGCAACAGGTTCGAAAGTCAGACGGGGGTGGGAAGGGGGTGTGGTGGAGGCAGATCTCGTGCTTTACCGGCCACGATGGTAATTAGGCCATGAAGGGAAAATTGGGCCTCGCAGGCAAAGCGGCGAGGTGCGTGCAAGAATACTGGTAACTTGGTAAGTGCGGCTGGTCACTGGTCAGGGACTGACCAGAGGCCAAGCTGCTCATTTGAAGACACCCCGTCTGAGAGACACTACTCGGCCGAAGCAATAGGCGGCGCATGAATCCATGCCGGCGTGAATGTCGGTGAAACCCAGACAGGTTTCTGGCATCATTTTCCAGTACTAGCAATTTAGCTCTGGGCTACTCCGTACTTGTGATGAGATTCAACGTTGGGGCGAGCAACACAGGTTACTGAACAACGGGCGAGGTGGCTTCAGTACAACGCTGCTTTATTCGGCCAGGCTGAATCTACACAAAATGAGCGTGAGCAAGGAGAACGAGGAAGCGAGTGGACTGTGGTGGGCTACCTTGATTTGGGCTGATGAATACTCGTAGACACGCTGGGAGAGGGGTGCGTCGTCGACTCGTCGGCACGCCCCCCTGCTATTGCAAGCGATATCTGTGATGTTCTGCTGGGACTTGACATCTCTTGGTCACACTCTCTGGGTGCTCGAACAGCGCCTATCTCGAGGTGGCTTTGGGGCAGTCTTTCGACCAGTGGTGAACAGAGCCACAATTAACGCTGTCGGGCTAATAAGAGGAACAAACTAATCGCGCTCACCAGGCCAGATGGTGCCCAAGCCATAGCCGGGGCCTGTGGATATCATTTAATGGGGCAGGACTAAGAATATGAGCGCACTGTGCGAGATGAGAAGGGTATGGGTGTGCTCGTACCAACCTACCCGGGCCAGCCTCCTTGGTAGTCAACATCTTGGAAAGTGACCGGCTCACTAGTTACTGAAACTGGGGCGAGTCACGCAAAGAAAAGAGCATGCCATAACACTTTTTGCCTACTGATTAATAATTGCGAAGCGAGACGGTGCGAAAACTGCCAGGTAGACGGTACTCCTTCGTTGCTTTCTAAAAGGCAGCATGTTTGGCTGCTTGATAGCGTTGGCGCAACTGGTCTGCACTGGAGGTGACGGAGGTGACGGAGGTGACGGGAGAGGCACAGCTAACTAGCACGTTGGAGCTAGTCCCTGCACACGAGGTCCTTGTGCACGAAGGATAGAACGCCTGCGGGATAATCTGCGGCCATCAGAGTGGCGATGCGTGAACGTCTTGACGGTGAGATGACCGGTCCCCCGCGGCGCCGGATGATTACAAGTGCCATAGATCGACCTGCCTTGTCGGCTGGTGAACCGACCGCAACGCTTATGTGAGGAAATGGCAAGTAATGTGAGGAGACTGGTCGTGTTCATCAGTCAGGCGGTGGTCGAAAAGGGTGTCAGATGGCTTGTATGCTTGTGAGAAAAGCACCATGGCGAAAGGAACTGGCGCTATTGCAAATGTGGGTGGACTGGATTGGATGGTGGAGACAGCGGAGGCACTTCACTTGGAGGGAGCGGGGGCGGCGATTCAACGCCACGGGTCTTGTTATTTGGCGTAAAATGGCTGCTATCGCTCTTCATTGGTGTGCTGGTGTGCACCATGACGAGTCCGGAATGCCGAGCCACAGCATTCACGCACCTATTTTTGGGACAAGGTACAGATATCGGGAAGGACATATCATCGCTATCGACGAGTCAGGCCTGTGATTAGCGAAAGCGGTTTGTTGTGACCTGGTGTGCCACATGGTGTCATGCTTCTTCTTCGTCTGAAGCAGAAATCGCCAAGTTGACCGGTCGTTTTGTTTCTCGTGTCCAGGATGAATCGCCGTAGTAGACTTGATAAAAAGAGCAGGCCCAAGTGTCCGCTGGTCGGCGCACCAGCTCGTTGCCGCTTAGCGCAGGGCACGTAAATAAATAGCTGGGGTATCAGAAGTTAACTAGACCTTGCCAGTAGGCGATGAATAGGCTCTTTGTCTCAGCACTGTGCGACTCGGTTGGCTTGCAAGCCAGTCAGAGACTCAAGAGTCAACTGGTGTCTTGGGCTTAGAAGCTCCCACACGGAGCTGCTAGATGGTCTCTAGACCAGTTGACCAGCAAGTCTGTGTTTTTATTGTGGGTGGCAGGGGGCAGCCAGTAGACTGCAGTGGACGAAGTTACCAGCACACTGGTTCTCACCAGTATTTGACGGTAAACGCCCTGCGCGAGGTCCGTCGTGGATGGACATGCCGATATGGAACAAGACACACGCAGCATCTGGATCTGATTCCGTTCTAGTTAGCGAATGAACTCGGACGGGGAATCAGGTCATTTTTGCACTAGGAGAAATGCCAGGGCGGCTTGGAGCATGGCACGGGAAGGGTGTCTCAGCGTCGCAGCCACGGGCTACTTACCGCCTGGCAACCTAGCAAAGCCCCAGATGTCAAGAGGGTGGTGTCACTCTCGTATCTCAGCTCGATGATGCAGATGGCGTTCCATGGCCAAACGGCTTTTAGCTTCAAAGATTTTGTAGGTAATTCGATATGGTTCTGATGTTGCGACGGATATTTCCTTCCTTCTGCGCGTCAAACGGCGACAAATCTTGTTTGACAGCTGCCAGTCTCAGCCACAGCAGGTGGCACATAAATGCGGACTATTACAAGTGGCTTGTGGCTTGTCGGAGGGTTTGGGTAATGAAGAGGTCGTACAAGAAAATGTCAGATTATGCTGTCCGCGACCCCTCAACTAGCCCGCACAAGATGCCGCCATCGACGACGAACACGGGTACGTGGACGGAACTGCGCCAAGACCCGCAATTACTCAATATCATATGGGCACGGAAATCAAGGAAACGAGGGGAGAAGACAACTCTTCGGCTCCGGGCCTACAGAACCGCGGGCTATTACACTGCACGCTCCGCGAAAGACGGACGCCTAAGCCGATGGGATTCTGCCGCAGCCCACATGGCTCCGTGGATACCAGCCAAGAGCCGACTTGCGCAGAGAAAGGAGAGTGAGAGAAATGGTCTGTCGTGTCAAAACGATGAGCTTCAGCACCGCCAAAGTGTCTATTCTTGCGCTCATGCGTGTACAGAACTTTTGGTAGCGTCCTTTGCTAGCGTGCACATGTCTAGCCAAGCCCAGTAGCCACACAGTAAGGAGGAGAAAAGGGCACTGTACTGCTACCAGTGCTGCGGGACCTGGTAGACCAGCAGGGCGAGAGCCGCCATCGCTAGTATTGGGATCGCCTTTGGGGGCCGCCGCGGGCACTAACTCATTTGACTCGCCTGCGATTCCGTGGACTACTTCCTGGTATTCCGGTTACGTTTGTGGGTGCTCTACAGAGGGGGACATTTCCGGGTCTGTGTGTCTCCTTGAGTCCTTGCTGGCATCTGCACCAAACATGACGCCACGGCTGCCGTTGCGCCTGACTCGACAGCGGTCGAGCCGCAAAGACCTTATCTTGATGCTCACAAGATGCAGAGTAGTACTGAAAAGGAGAGGAGGCCGGGCGACAGGCGCCTCTAGGGAAGTAGACTGCATGCCGTGCACTTAGCGACAATCATTGTGCGATGTGCAGATGATCAACTTCACCGTGATACGGTAACCGGAAAATCTCTCATCGCAGTGCATATCGCTGTACTTGCGGCTTCCGCAGCTCGCTCGATATAGCAGATGCTGGCCAAGTCCTGTTCGCTGGTTGGCTTGGTCTGCGCCACGCGGTCATCGTCAACTGATCATCAATTCGAGCGTGCTGCAAAAGTCCTTGATTGCTAAAGCTTACTAGTGCAGGTGACTGAGCAATGAACTAGAAATATGCCATCGAGAGAGCGGTGCAAGGCACATTGCAACCTGTGTTTGCTGATTCAACGGCTGCATGAAAGGGGCGCAACAGTCGCTTGGGGGAGTGAAAAGGGTTCCTGTGGGAGATGGTGGCTTGCACTCGCTTGGGGTCTACCTAGTCAAGCCACACTGACCGTTACTAATGCTGATTGGGCAGTGGCTGGGTTGCTCGGGTAGGAGGGGGACTTGGAGCGCAAGTACCTGCCGGGGCGGCCTGGTTGTTGAGTTGCCACCACAGCACCAGCCACTGCAGACTCGCCCGTGCGCCCACCCCTCCCTGGTCCTCTACTGACAACTGCCCTGTAAGGCAGGTACAAGACAACCTATAGCTTTGCCCCTCACACAGTGTCGCACTGTCTGCTCATCATGGATACCTGGTAGCCTGTAGGACGCTCATCTGCTGTGGCGCCACATATTTTACTGATACCTTCATCATCGTAGCCTTGCCTTGCCTCGCAGCCCACTTGCCCACCCACCCACTGTCTCCGATGACCTGTAGCATTGCTGGCGGAGCTGCTTGTTCGCCGTAAGATGGCAGGAATCCAGGGCTCTCCCCATTCGAGACTCGAGTGAGGAAGAAAAATTACCCTCTGCAGCACGCCATCTTCCATGAAGAGCCCTAACTAGCAAGCTCTAATAATAAGCCAAGGTGCCGATGCCTAGGTAGGTAGGTACCTTGTGCTAAAAAGATGCAGTTCTACCTAGGCGTGCCGTGCCAACGGCTGGGGGCGCACTGCAGTGACGATAACAGGCATCCGCTTGCCTGTTCAGTCTACGTGCATCTGCCCAACGCCTTGGCTTCTGCGCCCTGGACAGCCACAACCTGCCCACCTGTTTGTCCTCCCGCATCTTAATTACCCATCACCGTTGTCATATTCCCTCATCCAGTTTCAAGCTGCGCACTTCGCACATCAGAGTCATCTCAACTCACCTGATGCTGCCATCCAACAAACTTTTTTCGCTCCTGTCAGCCTGTCAACCTGTCCCGTACGTCCCTCCCACCACCTGCCACTAGACCAAGGCACGTTCAACGTTCTGATCCGTGCAGCCATTCCAATCTGCTAGGGGCACCGCAAACTCTGGTGGGGGGGGAGGGGCACGACGATGAAATTGTACTTGCTGTAATCCGTACAAAGTACACTAACAAAACAGCCCTGTCCATGAAGACGCCGTCGGCTGCCCTCTTGGGGAAGGGGAATCGTGCCCGTCCTTCTGCCCGGGCCTGGAGCCAAGTTCAAAGACCCAATCGACACACCACGGCAGAGGCTACCCCCACCGTAGCATCCGGAACGGCCGCCGTCTTGATCTGCTCTCCTGCCCTTCCGTCAGTTCACCCGCCGGCTGCCTCTGCCAATGTCCAGTGCCGCGTTCGCTGCGCACGCCATACCGGGACTATCGCCTTCCGAGCTGACCAACGCTGCGGACTTCGCTCCAGATACCTTTGTAGTCGCGCAGTCTACTCCGCACCTTATCGCTTCTTCCCTTTTGCTGGAACTGAGCCTCGGGTGCTAGTTCATCACTCCGGACATTATCGTATGCGGCGTGATGCACCCCAGGCCTTTGGAACTTCGATCTCAACGATTCTATGCTACCTCACAGCGAGAAATCGTCTTTGGGGACGCCACAGTTACCGCCAATACCACCTTTGAACGGCAGTTGCTCTCCGGGGAGGGGTGGTGCTGTCACCGGTTTCTCTGCGATGTAACCATCAGGGGGTGATCGGCCGTCTTCGGGCTCTGAGATCTAATAACTGCTCACTGGCCCCTCTGCTTTTCCTACCCGCCAGCCAGCCTTCCAAGCCAACCAACTAGGCATACAGGATTGCACCACTGTAATATGGACCAATTTCTTCAGTAGGAACCACCGCATTCTTCAACTACTCGAAAAGCTTCATCGTCGGACGCCACAGGCCAGTCATCACGACGGGCGATTGCAAAACCAAGTCATGAGTCCAGAAATTACACTGTCGTAGAGTGAACCTCTCTCAACTCACTCACCACAGGTGCTATTTCTGTAGCACGGCTCGGTCCTCAGCATGTTTCTGATTTGCCTCGATGTGTTCACAAACACTTGTGGTGCTCGGCAGTCTGCCCTTGAACTAGCCAAACTCTATCGACGGTTTGGGCAAGGCATGAACAGCCACAGCCACCGCGAAAAGCCGGCCTCTGCTCGGCAGGAAGCCCGCTCACGATACAAGTTGGTCATTCTTTTTTTGAAATTTCGAAAAGAAAGCGCTGTTCTGATCATAGTAAATATGAAGACGGCCCGAAATGCTACCATAAGGCAATTGGCAGGCTACTGCCAAGTTTGCCGACCAGTAACCACACGATGGCACCTCCCATCGCACAGACCATTGGTCTTGGTACATGTTCAGAGCATCTGCAGCTCATGGCCATGTGGAACAATCTAGCCATCCTTTGTCTCGCTTTGGCCAATCAGTCCCCGGATCCTGCAGGAAGCAGTCTGTGGAATGGGCCAAGTTTTGTCTTAGCGTGGTGTGCCAGGGTGGAGGTCCCCAACGCTGAAGCTCATTTGTCTGTGTGGCTAGCCGAAAGCCAGCAAGTTTAAAGAAGGTTCCGACACACACCGAGCAGCAAGCAGCTCAACAGTCTGACGTCGTGAGCGCTTAACCATGTGGCATGACAGGTCCAATTCTGTGTCGTGATAGAGTCCAACAGAACAGAAGCCTACCTGACGACTCTCAATAGTTCAATCCGGACGCACTTTTGCTCCAAAACGACGAGAGATTCAACTGGGCGTCCACTGATGGGAATTCATGCGGATGAGGAATTACTGCGGCTGCCAAGAATCGGCACAAACCTCCCCTTTCGCGCTTGCTTATTCCCCGGTTTGAGAAATCACTTGTCGTGTTTTGTATGGACCGTGCGAGCAGCTATTGCAGGGAGGATCATAGAAACCAAAGAGGGGAAATATGCCTCGTTACGCTTCCCCTATGGGGTATTCCAAGCTAAATGAACAGGGAAGAATAGGGCAATTTCTTGAGACCATCTCAGGGGAAGCCAGTGCCGTCAACTATGCCAGTATGGGCACCAAAAACACGTTTCGGCCACGATGTCGCAGCTGCTTCTTCCGGTCAGTGTATGAGTTCCTTTGGCAGATTGCCATGCAGGGCGTGCCTGTGACATGCTCATCAATCACGGCACGGGCTTGACCCGTTTTACGCACTAACTAGAACATGGCTTGCTTGTAAGTTGTGGCGCAAGCAAACGCTGCGCGGGGAACGGGGAACGGGGTCTAAGTGATAAAGGGGGGGGGGGGGGGGGGAAGTTCGGTGATCACACACCCAAGCTGCAGCCTGTCAAACTCGTGGCGTGTTCCTTCCCACCAAAAAGACTCGAGACACCTTGTCTACTAGGATTCATTCAAGGCCGCACTCTCTCTATGTTGACTCGGTGACGGCGTTTACGAAAGAGTTTGTAATCAGGCGAAGCGAGACGCGCGAATTTCTGCTGTTTCGCCATCGTCGACTCGGCCTACCTAAGAGGCAATTCTTTGTCGCCCCAGTCCTTGCGGCGGGGGAGACGAGTTCAAGACAAGCTCGCTCGACTTGACTGCTGCATCAAGTGGCGCATTAAACTAAGCATGCTAACTATAGCGCAGTGCCGGGCGATATGCCCAAAATGGCTTCTATATCAGGACATGATTCCTGCGATGGCTTGTGCTGCACAAGCAAGTCAGTGAGAGGCCGCAAGCCACATCAAGGTAGGTAAAGCAATTTGGGGTCGCGCACTCGGCCTCCCTTTTGGCCATTGCCTGCGAGCTCCGAAAGCATATCGACTTCCCGTAAGGTTCAGACGAGACTTGGTCGCTTGATAGCTGGCACACATACGCACATACACACACCACACAGACGCCACACGGCCTACTCTCGAAGTTTCTGATATCAAGCTGAAGAGGGTGCGAACAATATTTCCACACATGTATGTTTTATCCTACACTGAGGTCTACGAGGTACACCGATGAGCTTTTCCATGC
>JAEIJG010001369.1:0-11502 GCA_037289395.1 Beauveria scarabaeidicola
TTATTAGTCTATAGTTAGTCCCTAAGGATAACTACTAATTAGTATTAGAATAAGGTAGTTAGTTTTAGTAGTCTTAATTAAGTAATATAAAAAAGGTTCTATTTATATATAATTAAGGCTATCTATAGTTAAGTTACTATAGCCTCTATAGCTTATAGGTAAAGTGGGGTAAATTAGCTCTTCTAAGGTATAACCGGCTGTTGCCTAAGGTATCCGTGTAATTAGCCGCTTGAGCTAGTGCCTTAAGCGATAAATAGTAAAGTTAAAATAAGAAGAAGAAGAAACATACCATAGGATCATTATTATAGTGACGAAGCATAGTTTGAACGAAGTCCTCTCCGGCCACAGAGCTATCTTCGTTTTTTATACCTTAAATCTGCTCCTAAGAGTTCGTATCTCTATAGATAATTGCTAAGGTAGTCAAGTCAAGACAGGTGGCTTCGATGAATTCATAAGTCATGAGGTTAAGACTTAGCAGCTAACCGTTATCTATAACCTCTTCGTTAACACGTCGGTCTGGAACCCATAGCTTAAGGTGGGTTAAACTAAATTCCGTATTAGGTGAAAACCGCCGGATATCACAGCAAGTCCGGAGGCGAAGTAACGCCCTAGGGTCACAGTGTGCGAGTAGAGACATCAAGTCTTTCTCGTTAACACAAAACGTGGCAGTTCGGAGGGTCCAAATTAGCGTGGCAGGCAAGATTGTGAGGTCGTAGTGAGGAGAGTGCTTGTATTCAGCTATGTGCGTGGGTGGGTTGCGTATGGTTGTAGGAATTATCGCTGCCCCGTCGATGCTTGGTCGCATCGACGACGCGACTAAGTACTTGTGTGCTCCCCACGTGACTAAGCCCTGTGTCCCTGCTCGTGCCCTACGTCCCCGCCACGAGCTACCTGTGCTCTCGGTGCCTCTCCCTTGCTGTGCGTCGCCGGGGCCCTGACAAAGATAGAGGAAAGGTTGCCCTGAAGAAAGTCGCTATAACCAGTGATCGAAAGTGTCTAGAGTCGTGGCATTAAGCTGATTAAGTCGGTAATCATTGACCAGTGAAGGTTTTAGCGCATCAGGCTTTAGCTGACCCTAGTATAAGGGTATTCAAGGGGAGGTAGCTTAACTACTAATTCTCTAGATAAGAAAAAATATTAGTAAATAGTACTTATATATAAAGATAGTTAAAAAACTTACCTAATAAAAGTACAAAGGTTGGCTACGACTAAGCGGTCATTTGGACTGTATATAACGAGAAGGTCTCGCTCTACATCTAAAGTAGACGTATAGAAAAGGTCTGAGTTAGGGTTCATCTCGGGGAAAGCCGCTGTATAAGACACAGCAAGGGCAACTAACTAACCAAGGGTACGCCGTCTATAGATAAGACTGCGGAGCTTAGGCGGCAAGTCTTAGATGCGGTTGTTCAGAGCTATTACGACGGGTGGGTAAAAAGAAAGATCAGAAATTAGATAAGCCTGTCTAAACCTAAGAAAGAGGTTAGTATAAGGAGAGAAGAGATAGTAAAGAGGGTGAGGGGTAGGCAAACTGAAAAACATAAAGGTGCAGATAGGTAAATAAATACTAAAAGGCGAAGGCAGACGAAATTAGTCGTCGAGATTAGCGTGAGAGGCTAGGTAGTAGAGCTATTAGTAAGAGAATAGAGGAGAGTTTAAATAGAATAAGGAGGAGGCGGACTCACAAAAGAAATAACGCGGCGGCATAAGCATAACTAGGCGGTGACTCTAGACGGGATTCAGGATGCGACGAGGCTGGCAAGGCTTAGGTGGGGGCTCTAAAGAGATAAGGAGGATGAAGAAGGGAAAAGAAACTTACCAAAGACGCGAAAGTTAAGGAGGCAAGGCAGCAGGGGGCGGCAGAGGGGGAATGTTGCAAGAGGGAGAATGTTACAAGAGGGGAGGGGAAGAGAGAGGGCTTTATATACACTCCCCACTATAGCTGGCCAAGGCGGCTGATCTAGTGCTGGCTGATTCAGTGCCTCGAAGTAAATCCGCACGCAGCCCAGCCAAATCAGGAAAAATAGGCGCGCAGCCGAGCCAAAAAATTTTTTTTAAAAGAAAATAGGCGCACGCAGCCTAGCTAAGTCAGAAAAAAAAAAGATGCTGTGTTTGGCGCCGGTGTTCACTGGCTAATAAGCCGGCGAAACGTGACTCAAACGGCGGCAACTGTGAAGGAAGGCAGAACCGCCAAACACAACACACATGCAAACCATAAACCAACACATACACGCCCATTGCGAACCAAGCTACCATGGTATTCAAGTGCTACAATTCAAGAGAGCTCGAACCAATTTTTCTTCAGCGCCAGCACTACGCACACACATACCATGCCAGCCACTGACCTCCATATCAAAACCGCACGTTTGTCGCTGCGCGAACTGCCGGCAAACAGCCATCTCGTCCACGCGACCAACTGCCTCGCGACATGGGGCTCCGGCGTCGCCGCCGAGCTGGCGACCATCTTCCCCGAAGCGTGCAAAATTTACAAGGCATTCTGCCACGCCGCCAAGCCCAGCGCCAGTGACCGGTGGCCGCCGCGCAGCCTGGCCGGCCGATGCCTGGTGATTTCGCCGCAGCAGGCCGACGTTGCGCGTGGCGCGCCCAGCGTGCACATTGTGTGTCTCTTCACGTCGTACGGATACGGGACGCCGAACCGAAGGACGGGGAAGCCGGGAAAGGACACGGCTGATAGGATCGTCCTGCAGACGAGGACGAGCTTGCAGACGTTTCGAACGAGGATGGATGAAGCGGCGGTGGCGGAGGGGCGGGATGTGGCTGTTTACTCGCCCATGTTCAACTCGGGCAAATTTCGCGTGCCTTAGGAGAGAACGCTAGAGGTGATTGAGGAGGAGTTTGCGGGTGCCAAGGCAACATGGACAGTGGTGCTCAGGGTTAGAAAAAAGTCAGTGACTATTTTAATAGAGCCCCGAATTTTATAACGTCCGATTTAAATTCTATTACATAGACTATACCTATTTTAGACTAGTATTATACTAGTCACTAGCGCCACATTAGTATAACACTAGTAAAATTTTTCTAACTAATTAGACACTAGAGTCTTACTAGCTACTATAATACTATAGCCTAATTTTTATAATAATAATAGTGTGCCCCTTATTCCTCCTATTAATAATAATATATTAATAAAATAGAAACGCTTAATATAACGCTTAATATAACACTTAATATAACGCTTAATATAACACTTAATACCCTTAAGAGCTTCACTAGCGCTAGAGAGCTCTATTAGCTAACGTAAAGGCTTTAGGGCCTCTAGTAGAGGTAGTGATATAAGGTTATAGTAAGAAGAGTGCTTATATTCAGCTATGTGCAAAGGTAGGTTGCCTATGGTTATAGGAATTATTACTACCCCGTTAATACTTAGTCATATTAATAACATAACTAAGTACTTATATACTCCCCACATAACTAAGCCCTATATCTATACTTATGCCCTATATCCCCGCTATAAGCTACCTATACTCTTAGTGCCTCTTCCTTACTATATGCTATCTAGGCCCTAATAGGCTACCCTCTCTCTCTTAGCGCCATCCCTAGCGCTCTATATATAGCCGCCCCCTCTTATCTCCTCTCCTCTTATAGTCATAGTGTCCTCCTTACCTTAGTTCTATATCCTCCTAGTAACTTATGCCCTTATTATATACCGCTATTTCTACTTTATTTACTACCTTTATATCTACCTATAATATTATTCTTAGTATCTATTCTTTTACTATTCTTTTTACTTTATCTCTATAACTTCTTTCTTATATATACTTTATTTCCTCTTATCCCTTTATTTTCTTACTTTTTATTTACTATATATATATATTTTATTATATTATATATATCTTATTTATTAGCTCTTTATATTAATACTATTTATTTATTATTTCCTTATAAGTCTATAGTTATCTTTATCTATATTTATCCCCTTTAGCCCTTATACTTTATATAGCTATTATATTATATATTTTATTATATGCCCTTAAAGGTGTTTTTTATAATACCTCCCCCTCTTTTTCTTTTTCTTCTTTTTTTTATTCTTACTAAAATCTATATATACTAAATTCCTTACCTCCTTATAGTCTACCCCCTTTATTCTAGTTATATTATTATTACCTTATACTTATAATTCTCTTAAGTGTCTTTTCTTAGCTTAATTATATTATATAAGCTTAAAAATATTAATTCTAGTATATTTAGGCCTTTTAGTAGCGTCCTACCTTTATACCTAGGCTTTCTATACTTACCCTAACCTTCTTCCTTTTTTACCTTTCTTTACTACTAGCTCTTTACTTTCTTACTATCTATCCCTTACTAACCTATAGTATCCCTTCTAGTTTCTACGTAGTTCTCTCCCTATTCCCTTACTATATTATTACTCTATACTCTCTACTACCTAATTACTCTTTTATTATATTTTGCCTTTTTTATATATATTTATTACCCCTATAACCTTATAGTCTACTAACTATAACCTTATAAGTCTAATCCTATACCTTAGCCTAAGGCTATTACTATAGTAGTAGCTATAATAGAATATAAGTAAGTACCTTATTATATTTTTATTACTTTTTCCTTATTAATTCTCTTCTTAGTACTTAGAGTGCTAGCCCCTTATATATATACTTTACTTTTACTATCTCCCCTTTACTAACTTACTATATCCTTATAGATTTAACCACGCCTATATTTACTACTTATATTATATAGTTTATAGCTCTTAGTTTTAGGAGGACTATTATAGCTAATTAAGTAAGTTACTATATCCTTACTCTTTAGCTCTTACTAACTTATTACTATATAGCTAGATCCCTAAAGTATATAAAGTGCTTTTATAGTAATAAGGACTACCTTATACTTACTAAGAGTAAGTAATAAGTATATAGCTTATTCTAGAACTACTAGTACTATAGTACCCCTCTTACTATATATTAGTTATAATGTTACTTAAACCTTACTACTAATACGCTATAAGCTACTTAATAATCTCTTAGTTATTAAGTTATTACTAGTTACTATAGGTTTATTATAGCTAAGGTAAGAGCTTACTACTATTAGTCTTCTTATATTAGCTAAGTAGTAACTATATAGGCTATTACTACTACTACTACCCCGTAGCTTACTCCTAATATCCTTACTCCTACTCTTACGCCTATTATTAACCCTATTACTACTACTACGTAGGAAGCTAACTATAAGACTATTACTACTATTACTATATCCTAGCTTAAGTACCTTTACTACCTTACTTCTAGTTTCTAATACTTTATTATATATTTATAGTGTCCTTACTATCCCCTACCTACTAACTTATAATAGTATTAAGCTTATAGACTTAAATTCTCCCCTATACCCTTACTACCTAAGGGCTTTAAGTTTACTAAGTTTACTAGTATAAATGTTTAATATACTTATAAGTAAACTTACTATAAGGCTAAGGCTATAATAGTTATATCTACTATATTCTAGTAAGATACTCCTAGTAAATATCCTAAGGCTTCTCTTACTCTTAAGTAAGGGGGATATAGCTTCCCTATTACTCTCTTATAACTTTATTATAACTTCCTCCTTAGGATTTTATTTTATTATTTTCTTATTAGTATAAGGTAATATTATAATATATTTATTATATATTAAAGACCTTACTTTTATTATTATACCTATAATAAAAATATTATTTACTTACTAGATAGTTAAAGGACTTAGGCTATAGTTTCTTTATTATAAACTTACTATTAAATTATAATTAGTTATTTTACTTTTCTCCTTATATCTTTATAACTTCCTTATTACTTACTTATTACTCTCTCCCTTATCTTTATAACTATTCTTTATATTCCTTAACTATAACTCCTTTAGTAAAGTTACTTTATCTTAACTAAGAGTTCTCCTTATTATTATAGCCTACTTATTTTACTTAGAATAGGTGTCTTTTCCCCTTATACTTATATCTTATAATTTTCTTAACCTTATACTTATCCTCCCTTTTTAATACCCTATTATCTACTTCTTTATCTTAACCTAGTTATCTATTATATAGTTCTAGTAAGCTTATATTAAAGATATTATAGACTTATAACTTAGGGGGTAGGCTTATTTAGTATACTAGCCTACTTATCCCCACTTATTCTATTATCTTATATAGTCTTATATACTTTACTATAAGCTTCTAGTATAATCACTATAGGCGTAGGTTTTTTATTAATAAAAGGACTTAGTTACTAACTATAAATAACTTCTCTTTTCTTCTTTTATTATACTATTATGCCTAGGCCTACTAGGCTCTCTATAAGTACTTTATTATATCTTTTTAGGTAGCCTTCTATAACCTCACTCTAGACCCTACTTAAATATTTATTATATCTTATAGACCTAATAGTATAAGGATTACTAGGTTATACCCTAGTAATATCTTTACTAGGGTCTTACTAGTAGATACTTATATCTTTATATTATATATAAATTATACTATTAGAAGGTATAATAGCTAGTCTAATTAATCTATAATATAAAACGTCTATAGGTAGTATTTTACTACCTAGTTTATTTACTCTATCTAGCTATTTATCTAAGGATAAAATATAACACTAAGTTACCGCTTAATTACTAGTAGATAGTAGAGGCTTCGCTAGAACCTAGAGGTAAAGATAGATCCCCGGTCTAATATAATACCCTTTAGTGTCCTATAGTACACTATAACCTTCTTAAGGATGATATTTATAAGCCCCTTACTAGTAAGGTTCTTATTTATAGTAATATAGATATTATACTTACTAAGCCTATCTACTATTACTAGGATAGTATTTTACTTTCCTCTATCTCCCTAAACCTCTAGGAGGCTAGTAATTATATCTATTATAATTTCCTTAAAAGGTTAGTCTAATATTAGTAATATTATAAGGTAGTTATATAGTTAGTACTACCTTCCCTTTATAATTTAATAAATATAATATAAGGTAATATATATAGTTATATTTTTTCTTAGTAACTACTAGAAGAATTATTACCTAATCTACTTCCTTATCTTATACACCCCCTAGTAGCTTATTATAAAGTTATTATAATATAACTATAAGATCTTTAACCTTATCCTTACTAATATAAACACTTTTTTATTCTTATATAAGAGTCTATAGTTATTTATATTCTAGCGTTCTCCTTATATAATTATATTATCTTCTTTACTTTCTTAAATTCTTCCCTATACTATCCCTATAAAGGCGTCCCTCTACTAGTATTCTTATATCTTATCTACTAAAGGCGTCTAAGCTTCCTCTTTAGTTAACCCTATATCTCTACTACTATCTTCTTATATCCTAGTTACCCTTTTACTATATAGCTATACTACTATTCTTACTAGCCTTAGTTAATACTCCTCCTTCCTTACTTTACTACCTTCCTTATAAAACCGCTATAAGAACCCTAAGATCATACTACTTCTTTATACCTTAGCCTTTTTACTATTATTATAGTCCCCTCTTCTTAATAGTATATTAGCTAGGTTTAACTTCCTTAGCTAGAAAGTAATCTTAAAGTTAAAAGGAGATAGTTTATCTAGCGCTACTACCTAGTAGTAAGTAAGGTTCTTCTTCCCTATAAGGTAATTATAGTTAAGGTAGTTTATAATAATATTAATTATATAAGCTAGATATACTAGGTAGTATTTTTATTATTAAAACGCTATTAGTATTATAAATATTTCCATATTAGGCGTCTAGTATCTTAATTCCACTTTATAGAGCTTTTATAATAAGAATATAATAAGGTGCTAGTAACCTCCTTATAGTTATAATAGTACCACCCTAATTATAAAGTCTAATATATCTATTTCTACCTAAATTAACGCCTTTTAGTTAAATTATACTAGTATTAGGGCCCTACTAAAGGCTAGCTTTAGCTTTAAGAACGCCTTAAGCTCCCTAGTACTTAGCTAAAACCTCTTTTTTATATTCCTTTTTATCTTTTCTATAAGTAGTAAAGTAATCTTACTAAAGTTCTTAATAAATTATTAATAGAACCTTATAAACCCTAAGAATAACTAGATCTCCTTAATATTACTAGGCTCTAGCTAGTTTATAATAGCCTTAATATATTCTTAGTCTATAATAATCTTCTTTTATTTTATTATAAAACCTAGGAATTTTATTATAGTTATATTAAATTCGCACTTTTTAAGGTTTAGGTATAACTTTACTTTTCTAAGCTTTACTAGCACCTAGCGGATATACTATATATATTCTATAGTGTCCTTACTAAATACTAAGATATTATTAAGGTATATTATATAGATATAGTTAATTTCTTTATATAGTATATAGTTAATATATTCTTAGAATAATATTAGTGCCCTTATTAGTCTAAATAGTAAGACTATATACTTAAAGTATCTATAATAATAGTAAAATACTATCTTCTACTTATCGCCTTTATAAATATATAGCTATCTATAAGTATCCTTTATATCTAGCTTTATATAGACCCTTACTCTTTTAATATAATCTAGGATTTTTATAATTAATAGTAATAATATATAGTTCTTATAAGTTACTTAGTTTAACCTATAGTAGTTAATATATAGTTATAGCTTACCTCCTTTTTTTAGTATAAATAGTATAAGTACTCTTACTAGGCTTATAGACTAATAGATCTAACTCCTTTTTAGTCCCTTATCTATAAATTTATAAAGTTTATCTAGCTCCTTTATAAAAAGCGTGTAAATAAGTCCTTATAGGGGTATTTTCTTATCCTTAATCTTAATTATATATATTAGCCTATTAAGAGTTAGTAGCTTTACTACCTCTTCTACTAAGAATACCTAACTAAAGTTATAGTATTCCTTTAGGATTACTACCTCCTTACTTCTTTTCTTCCCCTTCCCTTCTAATTCTCCTACTACTATTATATATATCCTTACCTCCTTAGTTACTTTATAAAGTTCCTTTAGGCTTATAACTAACTTAATATCTCCTTAATAAATAAGAAAGTTCTACTTCCTTTCTTTATATTACTATATAATATTCTCCTTAATATACTATTATAAGCCTAATATTATTTATAATAAGGTATTTATAACTATAAATAATATTTATTACTCCCTCCTAATACCTAAGTTATCTATAATCTATAATATCTTTATTATTTATTTATATATATAATAAGACTTTATTAACTTAAGGGGATTTATTAGTAAGTTTATTATATCTAGCTCTTAAATTTAATCTTTAGTTACTAGACTCTTATTTATTATATTAAAGTTACTTCTTATATCTAAGAATACTAGTATAGTTTCCTAGCTTTATCCTTAATATATCTTTATTATAATCTCCTTCCTTAGGTATAGTTAGTAATAGGCTTCTTATTAATCCTAGTCTTCTAATCTTACTTACTTTACTAGTATATTATTTAGTAGTATTATAGAGGGTTTACTACTTACTATCTATTTAAGTAAAGTAGAGTTACTATCTATATACTTTACTATTATATATAACTAGTGTTAATAGATTAAGTAGTAAGGTGCTATATAGTCCCTCTAAATATATCCTACCCCTTTACACTTAAAACATCTTATAGTATTACTAGTGCCTCCCTATAGTATCACTAGTCCTTGTAGGGTCCCCTATAGCGGCCCTACTATCCCTATTCTTCTAGTCTAGTATATTATACTTACTACTCTCTCTATATTTTCCGCCTAAGACTCTAGTAGCTTTTATATTATAAGTATATTACTACTACTTAGGGCTATCTTAATTTACTTTTATATATACTTTATTACTTATACTATCTTTATACTTAGAGCTAATATATCTAGTAACTCTAGCGCTATATCTTTAAAGTATTAAAGGTATTCCCTTACTAACTTAGAGTCCTTCTATTAGTATATAATAAGTACCTATATTACCCTTTAAGCCCTAATATCCTTACTTCTTAGCTTATTTCTATACTATATATAGAATTCCTTTTATATAAAACCCTTATACTTCCTTACTAAAGTATCTTTAAAGTAGTTACTTTATTACTTCTAAGCCTCTCTTTATAAGTAAAGAGCTATATATATTACCTTTTCCTAGTCCTTTATATAATTATCTATATTTACTTTAAAGTAAGTCTAGAGTATTACTAGAAAGTTTTAATACTTAATATATAATTTCTCTTTAAAGTATATACTAAGAAGTTATATTATTACTATATTTTTCTATTTTTCCTTTTTTAGTAGTACTTTAAGATCTAGTCTAAGTATAATATCCTCCCCCTTTTTAGCCTTTTATAATAACTCTATTATTTTTTTATATTACTATATACTAACTACCTATATAAAGCGGCTTTATAGCTTCTCCTTTATAAGGGTATTATTAATTATCCCTAAGTTACTTAAGACTTCTACTATTAAAGATATATTACTAATATCTTAAAGTATTCCTTTAATATACTCCCTAGTAAGATCTTAGGTTATTATATCTTCTTTACTAGTAGTTCTTTACTATTATCTATTATATATAGTTATAGTAATTTTATTATAGTCTCCTTATCTATTAGATAGGTTAGAAGTAATAATCCTATAAGGTTATAGTAAGAAGAGTACTTATATTTAGTTATATATAAAGGTAGGTTATCTATAGTTATAGGAATTATTACTACCCTGTTAATACTTAGTCATATTAACGACGTGACTAAGTACTTATATACTCCCTACGTGACTAAGCCCTATGTCTATACTCGTGCCTTATGTCCCTGCCACGAGCTACCTGTGCTCTCGGTGCCTCTTCCTTGCTGTGCGCCGTCTGGGCCCTGATAAGTGAACACCGCGGCGGCGGCGGCGGTGGCGGCGGCGTTAGTGCTCGTAAGAGGCGAAGCTATCTTAAGAGCTTCACTAGCACTAGAGAGCTCTAGGGCCTCTAACAGAGGCAGTATAAGAGGCGTTAATTAGTAGCTATATAAGGCGTTAATTAGTAGCTATATAAGGCGTTAATTAGTAGCTATATAAGGCGTTAATTAGTAGTTATATAAGAGCTTATTAATTTGTTAATAAGGTATATATTAAAGGCCCTCTTAGGCCTTAGTATTACCTTATAGCCTCTATATAGGCTCCCCTGTAAAATTATATAGGGGCCTTATATAGGTGTTCTTAATTAAGTATAGGCTATATAATAAGATTTAAATCGGACGTTATAAAATTCGGGGCTTATTTTGATAACTGGTGAGTGACTGGAAAAGTGGGGCTGACTAAATAAATTAAGTCAGTGGCTGGTAGTTAATAGTCACGGTTACTATGACTAAAATCAGTTATAACTACTAGTGACTGACTTTAGTTATTTAGTTATTAAGTCACTTTTAGGACCCTAAATAAATAAATAAATAAAAGTGACTAAAAGTAACTACTTTAATATAATTAATTAACTAAAATAGTTATTAACTTTTTAATATTATATTCTAAGACTATAAGTTATATTATACTTAAAAAGATTTATTATATTATTATAATATTATTATAATATATTA
>JAEIJG010001370.1:0-11502 GCA_037289395.1 Beauveria scarabaeidicola
GTGGTTACACATAACCTGTCCCAGATCCACCAAGTTGACCTGTCCCAGTTTGATTCTGCCGATGTTTCCCCAGGATGATGCTTGTACCAGTACATATCACCAACACAAATACTACCTAACTACTAACCACTAAATATACTACAATAAACCTAAATAATAACCACTAACTCGAACACCTAACCACTAACCTAACCACTAACTTAACCACTAACTTAACCACTAACCACTAACTTAACTACTAACCTAGGTAACTAACTACTAACTAAACTGGCTTGTCACAGTACAAGCCTACTATCGGGGAAACATCGGCAGAATCAAACTGGGACAGGTTAACTTGGTGGATCTGGGACAGGTTATCTCTGACCACCCCCCTTGACGCGGGTCGGGCTGATGACGAGAGGCTTCTGTTTGTGCTGCCTCGAGCGGCCCTTGATCCGGGGAAGAACCGCAATGCTACCCCCGCAAGCATGAGCATACCCAACCGAGCCAACCGCGTCTACCGCGCTCTTCTCTGACAGCATATCCATTGCTAGGGACGTGCACACTGGTTCCGCCTTGATGAGCAGGCGGCCCGGCCCTATTACCGAAAAGCACAACCGTTCAGGCGCCGGCCTCGGGAGCGCTGGGCTTATGGAAGCTTGTTGTCTACATGCGCATTTGTGCGGTGCTGAGGGGCCAGCGGACGTGTCATGCACATCTATCCGACGTGCTGTTCTCCAAGAGGATCATGAATGAACGGTTGGTGGCGCTGTGGACAAGAAATCTCCGAGGCTTGCCTCTCGGCGAAACTTTGCTGTTCTTTCACGGTAACTCGCCCTTGCGGCCGCCACCTTTGCTTTGAGCCTCGAGCGATAAGAGCGACATGACCTCTGGCCGGAGCAAGAAGCCGCGAACCCCCCTGTTGTGCACCCTCGAAAGTTGTGATGCTGGCATGCAAAAATGCATCCGGGCCGCGTGAGCCCCGTTTGCCCCGAGCGTCTTCTTTTATGGGTGGGCGCTGCTTGGCGCTTTCGATGCTGTTCTTTGTCGCTGGTAAGAGTGTGGCGTGAAGGCGGTGCGACGTCGTAGCACAAAGGTAGCCAGCCCTTGCGTGAGAGTGTTGATCTTCTGGCAGTTTACTTTATGGCCGTTTTTTTATTACTACTCTAATACTCTACTACGGCTCCTACACTATTGGTCGACATGTCTGACGACTGTTCCTTTGTACAATCATCAGTACTAGAATGAGTACTCAGCCCGGATTCGCTAAACAAAGTAATCTTATATTTCCCACTCGGCGCTCAAGCCGTAAAGCTTTGTGGCGTGTCCGGGGAGAAACGACCACAAGTCTACTGCAATTCAATCTAGCCGCTCGCTAGGGCCAATTACAGAGTCTCATTAGCCTCTCAGCGGGAATACTGTATCCGCGCAGGTTACCATCCGCCTGATGTTACATTGGCACATGACTCCATGATGCCGTACCATGCTCAAGGGAGACTTTTATCCCTGAATCTTGCGCAGTTTTTGTCACAGTTTCTTTCCGAAGCTGCCTACTACAATATTTGCCTTTGATCCTCCAGAGTTATGTATTGTTTGCCAAGACAGCGGCCAGCCTTTGCAGCCTTGTCTTGCTCGTTTACAAAGATACTACGCAGCCCAATCTCGAACGCGCCGGGGGCAACCGCATCTACCATTGTGTACTTGATGACTGCTTCTGAGCCTCCCTGATACAATACTGCTGCATCCCTTGCCAGACTATGCAGAGGCTATTTATAATGTCATATACCTCTGCCGGCGATGATCAGGGATTGAGACAAAATGCGCTCTCATTGTTTCGCAATGAAACAGCAGCCGCCGTTCTCTACTTGCTCGCGCTCCTCGCCGGCCTCGCAGTCTGTTTCCTCGTCTTCGCCGCCAGGCTGCAGTTCCCTAGCCGCCGCCGCGCAGCATGGCTGAAAGCGTCGGCCTCATCTCTCATCCCGTAAGTAAACGCGCATACCGAATTGCGTGGGTGTCGTAAGCTAACAACACGTGTCAAAAAGGCATTGCCTCATGGGGGTATGCTCATCTGTCATTTGGGCGCTGCTGCATCGCACGCAAGCACAAGTCGACGAGCGTGGCCGCGCTGCCACATCCCAGATAAGAATGCAGCAAAGTGCTGGCATTTACACCGATTCTATCAGCTCTTGGTTCCACTACATTACGCAGACGCTGCTCTTCATCACAGTTATTGCCACGTGCGCTTCCATGTCGACCACGAGACGAAGCGGGAAAGCGCCTGAGATGTGCTTGACGGCGGCCTACATACTCGGAATCTTGGTCGCCACCATTGCCAGTGTCATCCTCGCGCTCGAAATTACGCGGCACCACGTTGCTTCTCATCGCGTCACCGGAATAAGAGCCGTCGACATTGCCATTGTCGCCGCGTATATAGGCCTGGTGCTGCATTGCATCATGGCCGCCGTCGCCGTTTTTGCCACGGCGGTGGCAGCCGCGACGGTGAGGAGAAGCATGCGCGTCGGGGGACTGGATAAGCCCGCAAAGCTGGCTGCGTCTGGCGGCATTCTTCTGATGCTCTCTACTTTTACGCAGCTTGTCTCAAATGTGAGGTTTGGCTGGGTGGTGGTTACTGAACTGGGGGCGCCCGCGTATATTCATGTGTTGAGCGTCGTTTTTGGTACCTGGCCGCTGCTCGGGGCTCTTGGACTGCTGTATATGAGTACGAAAAGCTGGAATAAAGGAGTGGCGAAGCAGCAGGTCGGTGAGGTTGCATAAGGCACTGGTCCATTCCTTCTTTGAACGGCTTCTTTGAGCCGTTATGTAGTTTTATTGGTAGTCTGAGATGGGATGTGATTGATTCATTAGCATATATACACAATATATAGACACCATATTGGTTGTTTGAGATGGACTTCTTTGCATATATACACAATATTGGTTGTTTGAGATGGTATATAATTAATTTATTTGCATATATAGACAATATTGTTAGTCCGAGATGATACGTAATTCATTCATTTGCATATATACATAGTATTGGTGACTGACACATCTACAAATTCGGCAATAACCTTGCCGTTATATATACTTGCTCTGGGATAGGCCATTGACCCAGTTGGAATCCTTCTTACCCAACGCCAGCAGAACATTAGCAAGCCCGGCAAGGGCAGGTTCGAGAGAGAGGCCAAGAGCAAGTGGGTTCAGCTTGTCGTCGAGAACCGTCCTACTGTCACAACCACCAGGGACCGAGCCGCTAAAGGCATCGTCGGCAAATTTGAGAGCGTCAAGAACAGCAATCACCTCGGTGGTGACGTGGCCGCCCGCCGCGTAGTTGATAAAGCGCACATTGGCACCGTTGTCACACCAGCGCTTGCGGAGGCTCTCAGCGCCAGAAAAAGGGATAACCTCATCGTCTGGAGAATGATACAGCATCACGGGTACCGTGGGCGTTTCTTCTTGCTTTAGGCCCTGGATGCTCTCATTGAGGACCCACGCAATATCCTTCTGGTTGAGTAGGTCCTTGCCGAGGGTCTGGAGGCTAGTGTCCAAGATGGACTTGCCAGCAAAGGCAACGAGATTGACCGGCGCGCACTGGCTGGTTCCGAGAGCCAGAGCTTCCTTGCCGCGGGGAGTGAAGATTTTGTCCAGGACTGGTTTGAGGCGCGCACCATAGGCGGAGGGCATAGCTTGGCCGGAGAGGGCACCTGGGACGAAGCCAGCGAATAAGGTGCCATCGACGTAAAGAAGAACCTCGGTAAGGTTTGCAGGGGTACCGCCGTTGATGAAGCCCTTGAGGTTTAGGTCGGGAGCGTAGGTAGGATGGAGGGAAGCTGCCCAGCCGCTAGCAATGGCGCCGCCAGAGTAACCAGCATTGACAACCATGGGGTTCTTGTCAAGGCCAATATTGGAGCCATAGTTGACCACGGCGCGAATACCGTCAAGAACACCCATGCCCGAGAGACGGCCGGCCGAAAAGGCCACGTCAGGACCCTCGTAGTCGGCTGAAGCGACAGTGTAGCCAGAGAGCAGGTAGGCTTGAATGATGAGGAACTCGGCCGACGAGATCAGGTCTGTTTGGAGGGCACCCAACCGGTAGTTATAGCTGGGGTTACAGATGGAAGCTGACGAGTCGTAGGCAGTGTTGAAGGAGATGAAGCGGTCGCGCTTGGCAAAGAGCGGCTTGAAGACGGTGGTGACGGTGGCGATGGGAGAGCCGTCAATGGCCGTGGTGCGATAGAGAAGCTGACGAGCATCAATGGGGCTGGGGATGAGGCCGAAAAACGAAGCCACGATGCGGCGGTCACGCAGCACAGTACCGGGCTTGGTCGACTCGAAGCCAGAGGGGGGAACATAGAAGGGGTCGTTGGCGGGAGTGATGATGCGCTTCTCAGGAATAGTGAGAGCAGACGCGGGCTCGGCCGACTCGAAGCCAGAGGGGGGAACATGGAAGGGGTCGTTGGCGGGAGTGATGATGCGCTTCTCAGGAATAGTGAGAGCCGACGCCAGCGGGAGAAGCGCAGCAACAATCGAAAGGAACTTCATGATGAGCAGGGCGAACTCGTTGATTCAAGAGCCAGGAGGACAAGCTTTTTGCACAAAGCCTTTTGATCTGGAGCGGCGACGACGAAGACATCTTGACAAGAGGGGGATGGTAAGGGAGTTATATAGGATTCAGAGCAAAGGCTTCTTTTAACGCGAGATTCTAAAAGAAAGGGCTATAACAAGGGTTCGCTATTCCTGTAAGAGGCAGCGAGGGTGGGATGGCCAGTTCCATCATCATCCATAAGACTGCTCCCCTTTTGCCAAGCCAAGTTGCTAGGAAGATGATTACTCCACAAGAGGTCTGGCTTTCCTTGTATCCCCAGATTTTGGGCACGGAAGATCCCAGTAAGGCAGGTAAAAGCTTCGAGTTTCTGTTCTTGCCCCATCAGGGAAAGCCTTGTCACGGACACGAGGAGAGCGGGGGCAGATGGGTAGGGTGAGATAGCCTCGGCACACGAACGACAACCCGCTCGCCCATCTCCATATTTTGACGGTAAGCCACCGCCATGTGAAGGGAAAGCGGACACGTGAAAGGTTGGTGGCTGACAGATTCGACGTCGATGAGATGAGCTAAAGGAAGACGAAAAGAGGCATGGCAAGGGGAGGGCGGGGGAAGCCACAGCCTTGTCCGGCAGACCGAGGGCCGGCTCACGCTCCAATTCGGGGCAAGGTTCAGTGAAGGGTGGAGAAGGGATTCTAGCATGATTCGGCTCTTTTGCTAGTTACATGGCTTGGCATTTTAGTCTTTTTGGCAGGAAATCTGTGCACTTATCCAGCTAGTAGCTGCGTGAACGATGTCGTCCGAGCCAAGCCCATACTGGTAACTATGTATGCATGATGCAGCCAGCACTCGCATTGTCGGACAGTTGAATCAACCCGGTGGTGGTAGACAAGGCAAAAGGAACACGCGATACAAAGGATGACCTATAGGCGGTTGCTTGTATAGGGCTGCGCGGGAGACAAGTCATGAGGGGGTTTGTGACCAGCCGTTCACGGCAAACTCGGGCGGTAGATATTTGTCATGGCTTATGAACGGAGAATTATTATGGTAAAAGTTATTTAGCGCCGCCCGCCCGGACCCGTTTTTGATCTTCCGGGGTAAAAAGGTATTACTGGGTATTGTTTGCAGAATCTGGGGTTTAGTCGGCGAGTCATTTACACAGAGTCATACGCTGCACCAGGTCAACGACTCACACTAACTGAGCATTGTCACTGCAGACACTTGATAACGACAGAGTACATATATTGTAAATAGCAAACGGACCTGCTCTTTTGTTCTTTTGCGTGATTCAGTTGTACAAGGTGTGCTAAGTAGCTGGTGGCTGCAAATCAAACTCTGACCCAAAAACTTGCTACTAAATTCAGGGGCGGGGGGGTGGCCACGTTCTTGAGGCTGAATGAGCCAATGAAGTTCTCATGACTCTCACTAGCATCCCCATCCGTGCTCCTTGTTAGCCTGTTAGGGCAGATTTAATTCAATTATACTTCAGTGCGCACACCTAACCCGGCAACCCGGATGGTCAAGTGATCATCCCTACTACGGGTGGCGCCAGGGCATCGGACAACTTTGCGTTTGACCATGGGGGAGCCCATCGGCCGACGACGACTAGATTGGCACTTTGGCCGGGCACCCCCTCATCTTGCCCATGGTTGATGGACAAGGCGGATGCTCAGCCGCCATTGCCATCATGTCTGGCCGGCCTTTATTGACACATTCGTGTGCTCCGTCGCCGTTTGCTTCATCTGCCAGCTAACGCTAATGAGATGACTTCCCACCATCTAGGATCCATGCCCCCCCACCCCCACCCGAGGATGGCCGCTGCGCAGACCGGCTTGTATATCGTATTTCAGCTGGCTGCAGTTGCTGGTATTGGCTCATCTATGGTTTTTGGACACTCGTTTGGCTGTCGTTTTGTCCACTTCATGAGCAGACTGGATAGGCTACCAAGCGACGTTTGAAGACAAGGTGCGTAATCGGATGGGTCTCACAGCATCAATCGTGGAGATGACCTGGGGAGAAAGGAGTGAGGGGCATCATGTACTAGTAAAACTTGGTGAGAGGAGCGAGGGTCTCTGCAGGGAGGATGCTAGTTAAGAATATGCTAGTTTGGAAGAGCGACATTTGATGGCTATATCCTCAATGTGGCGTCTGCAACGAATCCTGGCACTTTCAAGATCTGAAATCAAGGTACCCATGCTCGCAGATGATAGTTACATTATGCTGTTGCGAACCTGGCCTCGTACGATTGCGGATGCAGTTGAAAGATGAGTAAACACGCCACCGCAATAATAAACTATAGTGCCAGTATAAGGTGGGAGCAAGCAGAGGTCAAGTCAAAACGGCCACTTGGCAGTTCTAGACCAAATAAACTTTTCCTCTTCACTCGTGGCCGGCTGAATAAAGAGACTAACAGAAGACATTGTCACGATTCGGTGAGCCTCGTCCCGCAACGGGGGGGAATACGAAGAGAAGCCCGGCAGTCATTCCCACCAGAGTGCCTCGGAGCCTCGATTATGAAATTTCCCATATGAAGCTTTGCGATATTTCCTTTGCCCAAATGGGGTACATTGTTGTCGGGAACAAGTAGCGAGCCTGCATCGGTGGCTTGCAGTTTATGTGCGCCGTTGCATTGTCCCGGCTGCCATTAAGCCGAGAGTCGCAAGCTTTGTGAGCACGTGGGTTGAACAATATTTGGAAATTACCCCGGGTGATACGCCGGAGGCGCCAAATTTTTTTTTTTTTTACCTCAAAGTACTTGTCCATGGCCGGATATGAATTCGGTTGTCGCTTTTCGCATCTCCCATGAACGTGTGTAAGTCGGTTGTCATCGGTCTCTCATTGTCGTCACCCCTTGCCTAGCCAGCTGAGCATATAGCAGGCGTTGGATTGATAACTAGAGAATATAAGACACACAAGTTTTGGAATCTTGAAACTATGAAACATGAATCTGTGAGTTGATGCTTTACCTCGATGCTCGGTGCGGCTGTGTCCAACAACACCGAGCCAAAGGTAAAGCTTGATCACCCCAGACGCAAGCATGGTCACCTAATGCAAAAAAAACATATTGACCTCGCTATTTCTAATCAAGCAGAAGAAGAGAATCTAATTCAAATAAAACCAAAAAGGCAACACACAAATAAATGTACGAGTTTGGCAGGAAACTTGTCATGTCCCGCCCGTGAGACATGTGGGGCCGTTCAAAGCGCCCCCCATCTTCAACTTGCAGCATCATCCCAAAAAAAACGCCCAACCTCACCTCGCCAAAACTTATCGTCGCCAATCTCGACCCTCTCTCCTTTGCATCGTCGACCGGGATGAATTGCCCCCAAAATGTGCTGCATAGGCTGCAGCAGCCAATGCGCAACAGCATCCGCTCCATCACGCGCCCGTGCTGCGTCGCGCGATCCGCGACAACAACGACAACGACGACGACGACGACGACGACGACAGCCGCCCGGCCGCCGCCGCCGCCATCATCATCTACCAGCAGCAGCAGCAGCCGCTTCTTCTCGACCACGCGGAGCATGCGCGCGCGGAAGCAAGCCGCCGACGATCCCAACTTTGTCTCGACCGTCGACCTCGACCCGACCATGATCCGACCCGGCCGGAAGCACGGCCCCGGCCTCATCATTCTCGGTACATTTTTTTACTCCCGCTTTCCCCCTGCCTCTTGTCCCGTTTCGTTGCCATTGCTAATTATATTTGCTTTCCCCCCGCAGCTCTCATCCCCATTACCGCATTCGCCCTCGGCACCTGGCAGGTCCAGCGCCTCGGCTGGAAGACGGACCTCATTGCCAAGTACGAGGACCGCCTCGTGCGCGAGCCGCTCCCGCTGCCGCCGCACATTGACCCCTCGGCCGTGCTGCACGATTTCGACTACCGCCGCGTCGTCGCCACCGGCCGCCTGCGCCACGACCAGGAGATGCTCATTGGCCCGCGCATGCGCGACGGCCAAGACGGCTACATGGTCGTCACCCCGCTCGAGCGTCATGGTGGCGCCTCGTCGACCATTCTGGTCAATCGCGGCTGGATCAGCAAGAAGCACCGCGACCCTGCATCGAGGCCGCAGAGCCGCCTGCCGGCCGGCGAGGTCACGGTGCAGGGCTTGCTAAGGGCGCCCTGGAAGAAGAACATGTTTACGCCGGAGAATAGGCCGGAAAAGGGCGAGTTTTACTTTCCAGACGTCAAGCAGATGGCGGAGCTGACGGGCGCGCAACCCGTGTGGGTGGAAGCGACGATGGGTACGTTTACAGAGTTCTTGGGAGGGGGGAAGTTGGCGTCAAGGAGAATGGATGGATGGATGGGCTGTGCTAACTTGCTCCCGACTTAGAGCCGGAATACATTAGGATGATGGAGTACGAGGCGCGCGGTATTCCCTTTGGCCGACCAGCCGAGGTCAACCTGCGCAATAATCACGCCCAATACATCTTCACCTGGTACGTCCTGGGCCCCGTCTTGACCCTTTTTGCATTCAGCTTGCTAATTAAGATGCAGGTATGGGCTTGCCGTAGCGACATCCGTCATGATGTACCTGGTCATGAAGAAACCCGCCTCCGATATTGTCCGTCGTGTCCGCGCGACGCGCACTCTGTAAATACATGTATAATTGCCCCAAGCCACGGGCGCCAAACAAACTCCATTTGTACAATACATACATAGATAGAACAAGGAGCAAATCATGAAATCTCGGAAGCGTCCTCGTCGTCATCGTGTCGCTGACCTTTTAGGTTCGGCTGCTGCGGCATTCGCAGCTCCTGTAGGAGCTCTCTGGGCAGATGCCGCTGCGCAAGAGAAAAGAGCGTGGCATCAGAGCCAATCTGCCGCTGTCTAAATGAAACCCACCATTAGTACAGGTCCCGTTGAAACTTTTTACGAGTATACACCAGCCTACCTTTTCATCAGAGTTAGTACATCGCTCTCCTCAATGACTGTCCGCTGCGCGTGGTCCGCGTATGCGCCCAAATCATCGCCCAGCTGCTCAAAGAACCACTCCGACGCCTGCGTCAGCGCGGCCAGCACGTCGGACGAGATGCGGTGGTTGCTTAGACCCGACGTCTGCACCGCGCGGTGCGCCACGCGCCGTACAAACGAAGGCGGCAGCGGCGGGTACTCGGCGCCGTGCCGAGAGATGCGCTTCTGCTTCTTCTTGGGTTTGGGGCCCCGGCGGGCCGGCGCCGCGGAGCGTCCCGGGGTCATGGTCGTGTCTTGCTGGCGCAGCGTGGCGTCGGCCGGGTCGCTGTCCTCGCCCTCGGATATGAATGTCTCCCCGTGCGTCAGCGCAGAAGCTCGACGGCGGCCGGATTCCGCGTCTTGTTCTTGTTCATCTCGGTCCTGTCTGACAGTGGGCTCGTCATAGTCAAAGACTTGACGCTCGCCATGGCCCTCGTCATCGTCGTCGTCGTCACCGAATTGTGGAGTATTTTCGCCCTCGGGATTTTCTGGGATGAATGAGATATTGCCATATGTCGCATCTCCTCCCGTTCGTGCTGCTTCTGCCGCCGCAGAGTCACGCGGCAAAGGCGACGTCGCCGGCGCATCACCGCCCGGTTCCGAGAGCACAAAGGTCGTTTGATCGCCCATGTCTGCAGGAACGCCGAGCGTAAAGTCACTTTGGCGACCAATTGTGCGCATTGTGGCATCGTTTTCGTATCTATATCCGTTAGTAAGTAGAGCTCGCGTGCAGCCCTTGTGCGTTTGATCCTAGCTCACCGATCAAATGCTGCTGCGTTGTCTTCTGCCCTGTCTCGCAGGTCCTCCAACAACGAGCCAGGAAAAAAGTCCGACTGCCGTCCAGTCATTCCCACTGTTGGGTCGTTTGGATCAAAGTAGTCGCTGCCGCGCACGCTGCCGAAGCTACCGCGCGAATACCTAGATGCTGGCTGGTCACGCGGTAGTTCCACGGACCCTACAGTGTAGTTTGTAATATTGTCGTCGGGAATCACTGACAAGCGCGGAGGGTGAAGCTCCATGGTGTCGTCATCGTCCTCCCGCAGCGGCAGCGACAATCGCGGCGGCGCGGGCAGCTCGTCGTCATCATCATCGTCGTCGTCGTAGTCCCCCTGCACGTCAGGCTCGTCGTCCATGTAGTCGTCTTCGTCGTCCGCTTCTTCGCGTTCCCCTATAGGTCGCAAGCTCGACCGTGGCTCCCTGTCCGCCGGCGAGGAGCTCGCGGCTACTTGCTGCGTCGACGGCGCCAGCCGCTTCGCGAGCTGGTTGAGAATGTTCATCGGTGTCTGGTGCTGCTCACGCAAGCTGCGTCGGCGGTTCTTGCCAGGCGTGAACATGGCTGTCCGACGCTGCTCGAGTGCCCGTCGCGCGGCTGTCGCGTGAGGCGTGGGTGCATTGTTATTCTTGCGGCCCGAGGCGCTGAGTCCTCGACGGACGGAATTGGCAAGCTCGCGAGGCCCGGTCCGGTCGAGCGGTGTGTGGACGGATGCATCTGGGTTGGATGTGCGGCCAGAAGGCGTCTTCTGAGACGGAGTCCGCCCTGCAGGTGTCCGGCCTGGGCGGCTGCGGTTTCCGGTTGGGGTGTCGGCCATGATGGTGGTTGTGGCGAGTATGGTGACGATGGTGGATGCAAATATTGACTTGTTCAAAGGCTGTGTCGTCCAGCACGGCACTGCCAAGAATCAACTGCCCATTTCCTCGCCCAGAGCAAGCAAGCTTTCGAATAAAAAAACCCAAAACACGAGTCAATTTGCTTGCGAAATTGTCGTGCATCTCCAATGGAAGATCAAAAAGGTCGGCCCGCGACAAACGCGCCTTAGAGGACGCGACTGGTGGGGTCCATGCAGGCTGCACTAGCAGATCTCTCGCGATATGACTGAAGTGGGCCTGCATAGCCTGATTCAAGTCACAACGTAAGAGCAATTTATATAAAGAGATTAATAACTAGAATTAGAATTAAAAAAGTATATACCTTATAGAAAAATTATATATATAAGGACTAAAAATTATCTTCCTTTTATAATTAAAAATTC
>JAEIJG010001371.1:0-11496 GCA_037289395.1 Beauveria scarabaeidicola
AGGATCATGCTTTGGAAGCTCTATCATTGCCTCGTTGGCCGCTTTTTCATGATCCATGATCCGTGCTAAAACAGTGCAAACCCGGCCTCCCGAGAGCCCTGTCCCAAGTTCCAACTATCAGTCTGATAATGAACGCTAGCAGATCGGGTTAGAAGCTTGGTTGCCTGCCGCGGGCTTACACCCGGGCTTGCAGCTTTTATCTTCGTCTCGACTGGTTATTAGAACCTAGACTTTACTTACTTACCAGTACTCAAAAAGTGTACGTTCAATGCGCTGTAGACGCTGAACCTGATGGAGCCCGCTGACAGCCAAGTTGTACTCATGCGCCCATGCTAGCAAACTTATAAATGACTGTTGTTGACCAGGCTTGAAACTGCATTCAAGAAGATGCACGCTTGGAAACACAGACGCAATGATAGCGTTCAATTTAAAGTAGCCGTTGCGTGCCTCCTATGTAACCGTCCGAGATATACCTCGATTCACGACTTTCCGAATCGAGCACAAATGGGGAGCTTCTACGATGATCGCCACGACTGACCGCTATCCACATCACGCACGCCAGCCTCATGATGATGAGATTCTTGGGTTTACCAGTCACATACCATAAAAAGATGCCAATAATGTCGCTGTCCCGTGGCTGAGATCTTCCCGCCACAAACGCACCAGTCGCCTCGAGCATGGAAAGAGTCGGCGAACAGAACTTGTGGCGCGAGCTGTTATCGTCCAGTATTAGATAATTTCAGCCCCGAAATTGCCACTTGCCAGGAACAGTCTGCACTACCTACGCGGGAAGGGGGGGGGGGGTTGTAGATCAATTAAATGACAACACTGTACATTGCATCACCGTACCGAGTACATTCGCTTCACAAAATAAAACAAAAAGCTCCTAGTGTATAGGACGACAAAAAGAAAATGTACAGCACCCGGTGTTCGCTGGTCGTCACCGACCCAACTACTAATCTGGCGCTCAAGCGGTTGTCTATCGGAGATCAGACGGGATCCAGACTTTTCACTCGGCTATGGCCGTACATGTCAAATAATGCAGCACTTTTTACTTATAGAGGTATTAAGCATTAGGCCGTGTAAATGCCACAGACTGATGTTAACTGTCTATAATAGTATAAGCCTAGTGATTTATATATTAATAATATCTAATCTTTAGTTAGTATAGAGAAACATTTCCTTTAATATTAGATATAGGTCTATATCAGGTTAATTCGGGCTGTTATCGTAGTGAGGATTCAAGGTCGACTGTAGTTTCAGATCCCTGAACAAATATCCCTGGTAGCGTACAGTACGCCACCGCTTCCCACGTGTTTCGGCCCGTGGGACAGGGAGACAGGCAATATGAATGAGGGAGAACTAGAAAGACACACAATAACGGTCATTCTTGAGAAAAGTGGAAAACGATGACATGCTCCATGTGAGTCTCACAAAGAGGTACAAGAGTAGATAAGCCCATGTTTCTCTTTACAAACTAGACGGGGAGGAAGTGACGGGTTGTATGCACGATTGCAGTCTGAGCAATCTGCACATTCAGCAATCACAATTGGCGCAAATGAAGCACAACACCACTTAGCATTTTTGAGCGTGCTTTCCCTCCTTCGATTACTAGTTATTCGTCAGACTTGAGCAAAGAACCGCGGTTCCAAAAGAGGTGGAGCAAATTGTTCAGCTCAGGCGTCACAACAAACCATTGGTTGTCAGAGTAGAACCCAATCGCTGAACCAGGCCCAAGGGGGAAATATTTCGAGTGAAAGTCGGGGGCTCAAATCCAGACTGGGGGTATATAGCCAATGAACTCATCTGTTTTGGAAGCGACAATCTCTGGTTCGCAAAATTGACGTGGCCAGCTTCGGGGAAGATCTGGGTAGAGATTGCACACAATCATCAACCGAGGTGTGGGTAGCAACTCCAAACATGTCGTTACCCTGGATAATCCCACGAGAAAATGAACAATTACATTACTTGATAGTAGCGAGCTGTCGACTCAAGCTGTGTCGACTCAAGTTCTGGTCATCCCTCAGAGGTATTGTTAGCAAATAGGCGAACCGCGGCGTAGAAGAATCCCACATAACTTTATTTCGCAGATCACCGTTGCAATTGCGACGGTGCAATGTAGAAGAGCCCAAACTTCAGACTATTGGGACACAGGGCAGACCTGTTCCGCAACCCTTGTCAAGAAACACGAAACCTAGACAGCGGCCAACTCGCCGCATCATCCCGATTTTCCACAAGATATATTAAACTGCCTGGCGCCAAAGTAATGTTGTAAATCATTTTCGGACTCATCTACTAATCCGCGGACCTTTTGGATCATCGAGGCGAGAATAGCCTTAGCAGTGACCAGATACGATACCAAGCCACTTATTTGAGCTTTCGACTTGAAGACAGACGACTTTCATGAACTGCGCGGGAGTATCAATCTTGGCGGCGGACAAACAGCCACTTGTACCAAGTCTCTGCGCCACTGCCTCGACGATTCTCTCGATACATATAGATAAAAGATTTGTGCCAAGCAAATCACATTGGCGGGTTTGCGCCAACACCTGTGCGAGAAGCGGTGGCGGTGGCGGCGGCGGCGGGGGGGGGGCGAAGACCAGTTCACGATTGTATGAACAAGTTTCAAGCAACAGCAGGCATTCGACGCCATTTTCAGGCAAACCCCGAATCTCCCTCGGCACTCCTGAGAAGCCACAACGGCAAGTTGGTGACGCTAACATCACCGATGAGCTTCCCACATGGTCCTACCGATTGACTATTGGAAGAGACCAAGAGGGCGCAACTGGTATACGTTGGACGAGAAAAGGACACGATAAAGGGAAACGCCCAAACCGGGCCTTGCGATAACGCGGTGACGCTAAAAGGGTGCAAGGGCTTGTTCTATCTTCACGCCGTCAGCCATCGCACAATGGGGGGGCCGACGCAGATTTGGGGGGGATGGACAAGGTAATCGGAGAGTTAGGAAGGAAGGGGATAGCACATGCCGAAAAAAAGCTAGGAACTGACGAAAAAAAAAAAGGGCTTCTTTGCTCGGCTGGAATCGAAAGTGGGCAGAGCTGAAAATTTGGTAACCATTTTCAATGCGAGGCTGGCTGGGGCGTAGGTAGCGGCGGGGTAGAAGAAGGGGTGCGCCTCGCCTCGCCTGAGAGTTTCAAGCCGCCGTGCGCTGATCAAAGCATATTGAAATTCATGCGCGATGGCTAGGGAGAAGTACTCTGTAAGCATTGCTGGATTGAAAGAAAGACCATGTATCATCTGCTGCAAATACGAGTAGGCTTGCGATGGGGGGGGGGGGCAGTTACTATGTACGTTAGTTAGCCTGTGAACCGACCGCCACGCGATGGCCATGGCTAAACTCTACATTGTTGAATGTTAGAAACAAAGACGTGATCCATTGAAGCTAATCAAATCAGGAATGCTTGCGCTGAATGATATTTGTGTAAATTCTATATCAAAAGGTCAGCCTTGTGGGATCAAGAGGATGCCTTGTCAATGATGGCCTCTTTCAACCAGCGCAATCGAAAAGGCTCTGATAGCTGCGGTCAGGTTGAAAGTCCCTTGTACCCGCAGAAGATAGGGCAGTGAAAACAACAAGCCCCAGACATCTCATTCATCTCATCATCAGAGAGTCGCTAATGTCGGCAGGGAATGACTGCATCTCAGATGGAGGATCGAAGCTCGTCGAGGCCGTGGAGGCTGAGAACATGGACGGCTGCCATGACCAGGTACTTGTCTCAATTCGAGTGCATGAGTGACTTTCATCCTCTGGCGCGTCTTTGATAAAAGTCCATTGAGCCAAACAACAGAAGCCTGTGAAGCACATCCTCACCCAAGCACAAAGTCGAAATATAAGCAAAGCACAAGCGTCACCGTGCTCAGATGAACGGAATTGAAGTCTAATTTGACAGTGTGATTGGTACAAGGTATGGGGTTTAATATGCTGGCGACCCCGGCCATAATCTCCTTTTGATATAATTTACAGGTGCGTCATCAGTTCGGCCTCACGCTCGGAACGACGCGCCGCGGAGCGCTTCTTGAAGCGCGTCTCTGCCCTTCTGCGCTCACCACCGTCAATCTTCCTTCCCTGCTTCTGCTCCCACATGCCTTCTGTGATTTTGACCACGGCACCACCCTTGTCCGGCAGCTCGGTGGCGTAGCTGCCGGCTATCGTCTTCAGGCCGCGGACCGAGTAGCCCTTTGGCCGAGGATACGTCTCGTCCGTAGTTTGCGGGTCGATGCCCTCGCCGTGGGGCACGTTGACCACCCATCGCGCATCCGTGGCGGCGCCCGCCGGCGGCGTCGCGACGCGGAGGTGCGCCTCGCCGTCCTGCACAAACTTGAAGTCGCCGCCGGGGCCGACAACGCCCATGCGGTAGCGCTGCATCCACTGCAGGAGGTATCGTCGTGTGCGCGGGGGCTCGACGCCGAGCTCTTTGAGCTGCGCAGAGGTCATGGTGAAGAGCGCCTCCCACGAGGGGAACTTGCTCGCGTGCCTGCTCAGGCCGCGGCCAATGAGCTTCAGAAACGTCTCGACGTCGGGGACAAATGGCCGGGGCTCGGGAATCGTGGGAGGAGGCCGTGTCTTGTGTAGACATCGTATTTGGCTGCTGAATGCGCTCGTCGTCGGCGCTGAGATGAGTGGTCGTAGCGACGACCACAGGTTTTGGACTCTCATTGTCGAGATGTCTGTCGAGGTAGGGGGTCAGAGCTTGGAACGTCGCAGAGACAATTGGCAGGCAGCCTGTGGGCAAAAAAGGTCAAAGTTTCGTACCTATGAAGGAAAGAGAAACAAGAATAGTTCTGGAGCCCAATGCAGCAGAACTATGCGACGCAGTCCACCGTTCGCTTGACCGGCGTGAAATGGGGCGTCTTGCCTGTTGCAAATGAAGCTCGAAATTTGTCGCCAATTGGCTGCGTTATGTAAGCGAGGCTGCCGTGTTTGAAGTGGGCCGCCGCAAGGCTGTGAATTGTTCACAGTGAGGTGACAAACTTCAAACGTTGCGACCGTACCAATTGGCCTTGTAGACTGCAAATTCAACTTTGGAAAAGCTAGCATCTCGAAAAAAAGGCATATAATACCCCTACAACGAAGAAATTCAAAGTTGATGTATGCCTGATTTGCGCTGCCTTGATCTGGTTCGCATATTCGGGCACTTCTTGCGTGACGAGGCAAACGCTGTGGATCCACCAGGCAGAAGTGCCCTCTGGATCGAATATGTTTTGACTACAACCATCTTTTTCACGCCACCCGTGTCGCACTTCTTTGTCACTTGTCTCTGCTGGTTTTCACTAGTCCGCAGCAGCGGAGATCCTCATTCATGACTGCGTGATGCCACTTCGAGCTTCAAGCTCGCACAAATCCCTCTGATAAACCTCCACTATGCCGCGATCGAAGCGCCCTTCACGAATGCCCGTACGGACTGCCGCGGCATACAACCGATTCGATTTCAACGGTATGCTGTCATCATAGACATACACGAATAAAAAGACACGGAATTAATGCCAAAGTGTCCTGCAGATGCCCTATCCTCCGACATCGTCGATGCGCTCCTGGCGCTCCCGTCCGGCTCTGAGCACCATATCATCTCCAATGGTGTAAGCCGTGGAAACTCTGCAAAACGTCGCAAGACCACAGAGGCTCCTCCGAATGGTTCTATATGTGTGAAAAAGAGTACAGTTTCCTTTACTCGTTCGATCGAGCGCAGCGAAACGGCCGACCAGCTTTCCGTTAAGCCTGACGTTGGACCCCACGTCACGTTTCGATACGGCGGCAATTTGCTTGGTCTCAGAGCCCGTGACAAGGCTGTTGGTCTTCCTGACTTTATCGTCTCAATACAAAGTGATGATGTTGAGCCTGGAATGGACACTATGGTCAAAGTCATGTCGCAGCCAGTGCAACGGAACGCGCACGGAGTGCTATGGACCAAGGTTGACGCCCGGCTCGAAATTGCGCAAGGCATGCTCACTTGTGCGTTTACCTTTGCCATAATGTGGAACGAAACGCCGTCGCCATACTACACGATGCGAACCACTGTCGAGCGGAAAGAGAGCCGGAACGTCATTGATACCTATTTCCCCCATGCAGCGATGAACTCCTCTGCCTGGTCCCCGATGGACTTTTACGAAGCAGCCTACGTTCCCCCCAAGGACGACACAGACTCCGCATCTATTGAAATCCCATCATTAGATGCTACCCTTTTTCCATATCAGAAAAGGACCGTGAAGTGGCTTTTACATCGCGAGGGCATCAAATGTACAGCTTCTGGCATGGAACCCATTGCAGACTCTGTTTCAAGATCTGATTGTGACACTTTTCGCCAAGTCAATGATGCAGAAGGGAATGCCTTTTACCTAAGCGATGTGTTCCACGTTGTTACGCGCAACAAGGCTCCCTATAACCTTGCTGACAGAGCAATGAAGGGAGGGATTCTGGCCGAAGAGATGGGCCTTGGCAAAACTCTCGAGATTATTGGACTGATCCTGTTGAATCAGCGCCCAGACGTTCCCCAGGAGATTCCAGACTCTCAGGAAGATTCTGATGGGCTTTTGCACACAAAAGCTACTCTTATTGTCACGCCCGAATCTCTCCGACAACAGTGGATGACCGAGATTGCAAGCCATGCGCCGTCTCTCCGGGTCATTCACTATCAAGGCTGCAAGAAGCTCGAGGAAGACGAAGAAAGCACAGCAGTGGCCAAACTCGCTTCGTATGATGTCGTCATAACAACATATTCTGTTCTATCCCAAGAACTCCACTTCGCTACTGACCCGCCCGAACGCTCACGTCGCTTTGAACGAGCCTATAAACGCCCCAAGTCTCCTCTCGTACAAATCTCCTGGTGGAGAGTATGTCTTGACGAAGCTCAGATGATCGAGAATGGTGTAAGCCAGGCTGCTTCAGTTGCTCGCGTTATTCCGCGAACCAACGCATGGGGCATCACAGGAACCCCAGTCAAGGACGATGTGAAAGATTTATTTGGCTTACTGTTATTCCTCCGCTATCACCCATATTGCTATTCCAATCAAGTTTGGAATGCGCTCATCACCTTCCATAAACCGCTATTCCAAAAACTATTCCAGTCGCTTGCGCTACGGCACACAAAGGCGCTGGTGAGAGACGAGATTCTTCTGCCGCCTCAAAAGCGCTATGTTATTAGCATGTCTTTCAGTGCGGTTGAGGAGCAACATTATCAGAGCTTGTTCAAGGACATGGCAAAGGACTGTCAATTGACATTGACCGGGACTCCGACGACTTACGACTGGGAATTTGAAGATCACGAGACGCAGATGCGTACATGGCTGACCAGATTGCGCCAAACAGCTCTGCATCCAGAAGTAGGAGTGTATAGCCGACGTCTGCTTGGACACAATAAAGAACGGCCGATGCGTACCATTGAGGAAGTACTCAATGCCATGTTGGAGCAGAGCGAAGCGGCTATTCGCAATGACGAGAGGGCTTATTTGTCAGCCAGGCTGACGCGCGGTCAGCTTTTCGAGAACAGCCCACGGGTCAAGGAGGCTCTCGCCATATGGCAAGAAGTTCGTGAGGAGACAGCAAAGCTTCTTGCGGATGCTAGAGCAAAACTCGCTAGCGGCATCCAAGAGCTGAAGCGATCCCAAGACTCACAACCTGAGCCTGTTGCCCCAAAAATACACGGCCCTGATTCTGAATCTGAGAGCGATATTGATGCAATCGATTCGAGAGGGAAGCTCTCGGAACTACAACGGCGCTTACGTTCTGCATTGGAGATACACCACAAGGCAGTATTCTTTTGCGCCAATGCCAACTTTCAGATGCGCGACAACCCGGAAATGACGGAGCCAGACTCTGAAGAATTTCATCGCCTCAAGAAGCTCGAGGACGAAGGGTACGAGAATGCAAAGGTCCTGCGACGAGAAATTCTGCAAGAAAGCTACCGAAAAGCAAACCGTCATATGGTCAGGATCAGGAGAAAAGCCAAAAACCAGACATTTGTGGAAGTCCCCGAACTCGTCGTCAAAACAGAAAAGGGTATTGAAAGTGGCAGAGTCGTTGACCGATTGGAAGTGCTCTATGGAGAACTCAACGAGCAGGCAAACGTCATGGACGACTGGCGGGAGCAGGTGGTACAGTTACTTCTACAACCACTTCTGGATGAAGAGGATGATATCGAGTTTACTGGTGAAGAGCTTGTGGATTCTGCCAAGTTTCAAGACGATTTGATGGTCTATGTGCAGGCGCTACGAAGCGTTATTGCAGATCGCCAAGATGCTATATCTGGACAGACGAATGAACTGGTCAAGCACGAGACGGAGACGAGCATCAAACTAGCAGAAAACGGCGGCGGTCCCGCCCCGGAGAAGATGCTAGCGCTACTCCAAGTCAGGAAACAGATGAAACCGCACCGCTCGCAGACATCGATGCGTGGCGCAATCAGCGAGCTTCGAGGCCTACAGACTCGACTAAATCGAGACGCACCCAGCAGCAACCGCGAAGCCATGGAGCTCCAGATTGTCTCTGACCACTTAAAGTACACGCAAGCGCTTCTGAGCCAGCAGAACAAGGCAGTGACGGCGCTCGAATCCGAGATTGAGAGTTTCAAGGATGCCATGAATGCTCGTCTTGAGTACTACCGCCAGCTGCAGGTGGTGTCCGACGCTGTGCTCCCGTACGAAGGTGACAATACGGCACAAGTCGAAGAACGGCTAAACAAGCTGGAACAGGACGCACGCAAGAAGTTCCTCTCGAGCGAGGCCAAGAACCGCTACCTGAAGAATCTCAAGGAGAGCGGTGAAGGCGGGCCCGGCGGCAGGTCCAACGAGCCGCGCATGTGCATCATCTGCCAGGCGCCCTTTGTGACGGGCGTGCTGACCGTGTGCGGCCACCAGTTTTGCAAGGAGTGCATGATGATATGGTACAAGTCGCATCGCAACTGCCCCGTGTGCAAGAAGCAGCTCAAGGTCGAGCAGCTGCACGACATTGCCATCAAGCCGCAGCAGCTGCAGATCCTGAGCGAAGGCGACAGCAGCAGCGGCCAGCCGCGGCGGCAGCACACCAGCGGCGGCCTGCGCAACGGCGTCATCTACAGCGAGTTCAACGCGGACAAGCTGGCCGAGATCAAGAACATTGACCTCGACGGACCCTCGTTTACCACAAAGGTGGACACGCTCGTGCGGCACCTGCTGTGGCTGCGCGAGGCAGACCCGGGCGCCAAGTCCATCATCTTTTCGCAGTACCGCGATTTTCTGACGGTGCTGCATAATGCGCTGCGCCGTTTCCGCATCGGGTACGCCTCCATTGACGAGGGAGACGGCATCGCGCGCTTCAAGAGCGACGCGGCTGCCGAGTGCTTCCTGCTGCACGCGCGCGCCCACGCCTCGGGCCTCAACCTCGTCAACGCCAGCCACGTCTTCCTGTGCGAGCCGCTGCTGCACACGGCACTCGAGCTGCAGGCCATTGCGCGCGTCGACCGCATCGGCCAACAGCACGAGACCACTGTCTGGCTGTACCTCGTCTCGGGCACCGTCGAGGAATCCATCTACAACCTGTCGGTGCGGCGGCGCATGGAGCACATGGGTCGTACGGCGACTGCTGCGAGCGATAGCAGAAACAAAAATAACAAGGGCAGCAGCAGCAGCAGCAAGTCCACACCGGAACCGCTCGACGCGAGCATCGAAGAGGCCAACACGCTGGAGATGGAGCATGCGGCGCTGTCCAAGCTGATGAGCAAGGACAGGACCGCGGGCGAGATGATTGACAAGGGCGATTTGTGGGAGTGCCTGTTTGGCAATGTCCAGGGGGACGCTGCCGAGGCCGGCAGCGGGACGAGCGGCGACGAGCGGTTCAAGAACCGGGCTGTCATGTCGTACCTGGCTGCGGAAGCCGCAAGCTCGAGAAATATCGAGTGAATCCATCCATGTACCACTACTGTAAGAATCATGTACCATGTAAAGATACGGGCGAGAGTATCTTGAGCAGCCGAAATATCACGAGTTTATGAGTCTACTGGCTTGGAGTAGCTGTTATTAGCAATATATATATATATATTGGCATCACGGTAGCAACTTGGTGTGAGTGAGTGAGTGGCGTCAAGGTAGTGCTCGTCATCTTGCGTCAAAGGAACAATTGCACATCCTCGGTCCAAATTGAGCCTAGGAAGAAATCGAAACCTGTAGTAAACAAATACCAGTCCAATAAAGACTTGTACGGCAAGGTGCAGACGCAGGTTGACAGTTTACCAGCTCAATGAAACTCGAGTTACTCTTGGTGACCTTTTGGATAAATTTTGCTCTTGTTATTTCTACATGCGCCCTCTTCGTCATAATCATTCCCGAGCAAGAGATGACGTATGTACGCCAGACTACTTTTGCCGTCGCGCAACTCGTATTCATTCGCCTGCTTCTTGCCCCTTTTCAAGCCATGCGTTTCCATCTGCAGCTTCACCATTCACAGAGAGCGCAATGAAGACGACGTCTTGCGTCAAGATATCCACACTAATGAGCCTGCGCGAGGCCCTTTATTTAGCCTTGGGCGTGCCAGACTTGGAGCGCTTGCCGGCAGGACGGGCAATGTGGTGGTCGGGGATCCAGCTCTCGTCGTACGTCTTGCTGCCGGTAGCAGTCGCCACAGACTCGGAGCCGGAGAGAGCGGCGTCGGCGTCGGCCTTTCTGGCTCTTTTGGGCGTGCGGGGCGCCTTTTTGGCGGGAGGGAAGAGGGCCTCGATCCAGGTCTTGTAGACAAAGTAGAGGGCGCCCGCAAAGGCGGCGGAGAGGACGAGGTAAAGGAAGATGCTACAGCACACACACACACACACACATGTCAGCACACGGATACGCGCGCGCAGGAGCCCCAGAAAACAACGGGGAAAAGGAAAAGGGGGGGAGCTCTGACTCACATCTGGGGGTCGAGGAAGCTGGTCGGGGCCTCGACAATGGACGCGGTGCCATTGTACGCAGTCACGGGGAAGATGCCGCCCTTTGCGTCGGTGACGACGGCCAGAAGCTGGACGCGGACGTCCTGGGGCTGCAGGTCGAGCGCAAATGCGTAGGGCAGCTGTGCGGACGCGCCCGCGGCGACGGGCAGGTTGTACTCGGCGGCCGTCAGGTTGTGCACGATGCGCTGGTAGAGGGGCGCGTCGGCGGGCAGCAGCGGCGACGACGCGTCCGAGGAGAGCAGCGTGCCCGAGACGAAGGCGACCTGGATCGGCCCGTCCTCGTTGTTGGTCACGTCGACGACGGCGCGCGTCGGCTTGCCGTTGACGAGGCGCAGCCCGATGAACTCGGCGTCGGGAAACGTGGCCGTGATCTTGGCCTTGAGCTCCGCCGGGGGGGCGGCGGCGGCGGCGGCGGCGGCTTCGTCGGACTAGGGAGAAGGCGGCGCGGGGGTCAGCACATCATTCTTTGAACTGTGAGGATGGGCAAGTGGTCAATGGGCTCGGCCTTTGACGGAAGCATAGCTGTTTTTTTTTTTTTTTTTTTTTTTTTTTCCCTGAGGGTGGCGGCAGGTGACTGTGG
>JAEIJG010001372.1:0-11482 GCA_037289395.1 Beauveria scarabaeidicola
TAGTTCTAATAAAGATATAGTTTCTTTATTATTAGATAAGAGTTCTAATACTAAGCTATTATTAGAAGAGAGTTCTTTAATATAGTAATCTTTAGTTTAGTATTTATTATTATTATTAGAAGAGTTAAAGATAGGATTAGTAATCTTATAGAGGTTAGATTTTAATATAGAGAGGCTATAACTTCTTAGGATAAAGGCTATAGTAGTCTTTTCTTCTTTAGGTTATTTCTTCTTATCTTTATCTTTCTCTTTTTCTTTATTATCTTTCTTCTTCTTTTCCTTCTTTTCCTTCTTTTCTTTCTTTTCCTTCTTTTCCTTCTTTTCCTTTTTAAGGTCTTCTTTAGTCTTTTAATAACTAGCGTAATAAGCGCTAGCTTTTATAACTAAGGATCCTTTTTCTTATTATTCTTTAAGAAAGTTAGCTATAAGGTATTAAAGGTTAAAAGTGACTAAGGTAATTCCCTAAGCTCTTAATGCCTTAATTAGGGCCTATTAGCGTTCTAACTATTAGTTAAAGGTACTACTAATGGCTTTTAGGTATTAGTTAACTTAGTTAATATCACTAATAGTAACTCTAATAAGGTTTAGTTAAGCTAGATAGCTATTAAAGTTACTATTAAAGGCTTTATATAAGGTTATAGTGAGAAGAGTACTTATATTTAGCTATATATAAAGGTGGGTTGCCTATAGTTATAGGAATTATCACTGCCCTATTAATACTTAGTTATATTAATAATATGACTAAGTACTTATATACTCCCCACATGACTAAGCCCTATATCTATGCTTATACCCTACGTCCCCGCTATAAGCTACCTATACTCTTAGTACTTCTTCCTTACTATACGCTATCTAGGCCCTAATAGGCTACCCCCTCTCTTTTAGCACTATCCCTAGCGCTCTATATATAGCCGCCCCCTCCTATCTCCTCTCCTCTTATAGTCGTAGTATCCTCCTTACCTTAGTTCTATATCCTCCTAGTGACTTATGCCTTTATTATATACTACTATTTCCGCTCTATTTACTACCTTTATATTTACCTATAACGTTATTCTTAGTGTCTATTTTTTAACTATTCCCTTTACTTTATCTCTATAGCTTTCTTCTTATATATACTTTATTTCCTCTTATCCTTTTATTTTCTTACTTTCTATTTACTATATATATATATCTTATTATACTATATATATCTTATTTATTAGCTCCTTATATTAACGCTATTTATTTATTATTTCCTTATAAGTCTATAGTTACTTTTATCTATATTTATCTTCTTTAGCTTTTATATTTTATATAACTACTATATTATATGTTTTATTATATACCTTTAAAGGCGTTCTTTATAATACCTCCCCCTCTTCTTCTTTTTCTTCTTTTCTTTATCTTTACTAAAATCTATATATACTAAATTCCCTACCTTCTTATAGTCTACCCCCTTTATTCTAGTTATATTATTACCGCCTTATACTTATAATTCTCCTAAATATCTTTTCCTAGCTTAATTATATTATATAAGCTTAAAAACGTTAATTCTAGTATATTTAGGCCTTTTAGTAGCGTCCTGCCTTTATACCTAGGCTTTTTACACTTACCTTAACCTTCTTCCTTCTTTATCTTTCTTCGCCACTAGCTCTTTACTTTCTTACTATCTATCCCTTACTAACCTATAGTATCCCTTCTAGTTTCCGCGTAGTTCTCTCCCTACTCCCTTACTACGTTATCACTCTATACTCTTTACTACCTAACTACTCCCTTATTATATTTTACCCTTTTTATATATATTTATTACCCCTATAGCCTTATAGCCTACTAACCGTAACCTTATAGGTCTAATCTTATGCCTTAGCCTAAGGCTATTACTATAGTAGTAGCTATAATAGAATATAAGTAAGTACCTTATTATATCTTTACTACTCTTTCTCTACTAATTCTCTTTTTAGTACTTAGAGTACTAGCCCCTTATATATATACTTCGCCCTTACTATCTCCCCCTTACTAACTTACTATATCCTTATAGATTTAACTATACCTATATTTACTACTTATATTATATAGTTTATAGCTTTTAGTTCTAGGAGGACTACTATAGCTAATTAAGTAGGTTACTATATCCTTACTCCTTAGCTCTTACTAACTTACTACTATATAGCTAGATCCCTAAAGTATATAAAGTGCCTCTATGGTAATAAGGACTACCTTATACTTACTAAGAGTAAGTAGTAAGTATATAGCTTATTCTAAGACTACTAGTACTATAGTACCCCTCTTATTATATATTAGTTATAATATCACTTAAACCTTATTACTAATATGCTATAGGTTACTTAATAATCTCTTAGTTATTAAGTTATTACTAGTTATTATAGGTTTACTATAGCTAAGGTAGGAGCTTGCCGCTGTTAGTCTCCTCACATCAGCTAAGTAGTAACCATATAAGCTATTACTACCGCTACTACCCCGTAGCTTACTCCTAACATCCTCGCTCCTACTCCTACGCCTATTATTAACCCTATTACTACTACTATATAGGAAGCTAACCGCGAGACTACTACTGCTATTACTACGTCCTAGCTTAAGTACCTTTACTACCTCGCTTTTAGTTTCTAATACTTCGCTATATATTTATAGTGTCCTTACTATCCCCTACCTACTAACTTATAATAGCGTTAAGCTTATAGACTTAAATTCTCCCCTATACCCTTACTACTTAAGGGCTTTAAGTTTACTAAGTTTACTAGTATAAATATTTAGTATACTTATAAGTAGACTTACTATAAGGCTAAGGCTATAGTAGCTATATCTACTATATCCTAGTAAGATACTCCTAGTAAATATCCTAAGGCTCCTCTTACTTTTAAGTAAGGGGGATATAGCTTCCTTACTACTCTCTTATAACTCTATTATAACTTCCTTTTTAGGATTTTATTTTATTATTTCTTTATTAGTATAAGGTAATATTATAATATATTTACTATATACTAAGGATTTTACTTTTATTATTATACCTATAATAAAGATATTATTTACTTATTAGATAGTTAAAGGACCTAGGCTATAGTTTTTTTATTATAAACTTATTACTAAATTATAATTAGTTATTTTACTTTTCTCCTTATATCTTTATAACTTCCTTACTACTTATTTATTACTCTCTCTCTTATCCTTATAACTATTTTTTATATTCCTTAACTATAACTCTTTTAGTAAAGTTACTCTATCTTAACTAGGAGTTCTCCTTATTATTATAGCCTACTTACTTTACTTAGAATAAGTGTCTTTTCCCCTTATACTTATACCTTATAATTTTCTTAACCTTATACTTATTCTCCTTTTTTAATACCTTATTATCTACTTCTTTATCCTAACCTAGTTATCTATTATATAGTTTTAGTAAGCTTATATTAAAGATATTATAGACTTATAACTTAAGGGGTAAGCTTATTTAGTATACTAGCTTACTTATTCTTACTTATTCTATTATTTTATATAGTCTTATATACTTTACTATAAGCTTCTAGTATAATTACTATAGGCATAGGTTTTTTATTAATAGGAGGACTTAGTTATTAACTATAAATAACTTCTCTTTTCTTCTCTTATTATACTATTATGCCTAGGCCTACTAGGCTTTTTATAGGTGTTTTATTATATCTTCTTAGGTAGCCTCTTATAACCTTACTCTAGACCTTATTTAAACGTTTATTATATCTTATAGACCTAATAGCGCGGGGATTATTAGGTTATACCCTAGTAGTATCTTCACTAGGGTCTTACTAGTAGATACTTATATCCTTATATTATATATAAATTATATTATTAGAAGGTATAATAGCTAGTCTAATTAATTTATAGTATAGAATATCTATAGGTAGTATTTTACCACCTAGTTTATTTACTCTATTTAGCTATTTATCTAAGGGTAGAATATAACGCTAAGTCGCTACTTAATCGCTAGTAAGTGGTAAAGGCTTTATTAGAACCTAAAGGTAAAGATAGATCCCTAGTCTAATATAATACCCTTTAGTATCCTATAGTATACTATAACCTTCTTAAGGATAATATTTATAAGCCCCTTACTAGTAAGGTTCTTATTTATAGTGATATAGATATTATACTTACTAAGCCTATTTACTATTACTAGGATAGTATTCTACTTTCCTCTATCTCCCTAAACCTCTAGGAGGCTAGTAATTATATCTATTATAATTTCCTTAAAAGGCCGGTCTAGTATTAGTAATATTATAAGGTAGCTATATAGTTAGTGCTACCTTCCTTTTATAATCTAATAGATATAATATAAGGTAATATATATAGTTATATCCTTTTTTAGTGACTACTAGAAGAATTATTACTTAATCTACTTCCTTATCTTATATACCCCCTAGTAGCCTACTATAAGGTCATTATAGTATAACTATAAGATCTCTAACCTTATCTTTACTAGTATAAATACTTTTCTATTCCTATATAAGAGTCTATAGTTATTTATATTCTAGTATCCTCCTTATATAGTTATACTATCTTCTTTACTTTCTTAAATTCTTCCTTATACTATCCCTATAAAGGCGTCCCTCTACTAGTATTTTTATATCTTATCTACTAGAGGCGTCTAAGCTTCCTCTTTAGTTAACCCTATATCTCTACTACTATCTTCCTATATCCCAGCTACCCTTTTACTATATAGCTATATTACTATTCTTACTAGCCTTAGTTAATACTTCTCCTTCCTTATATTATTACCTTCCTTATAAAACCACTATAGAAACCCTAGGATTATACTACTTCCTTATACCTTAGCCTTTTTACTATTATTATAGTTCTCTCTTCTTAATAGTGTATTAGCTAGGTTTAACTTCTTTAGCTAGAAAGTGATCTTAAAGTTAAAAGGAGATAGTTTATTTAGTACTACTACCTAGCGGTAAATAAGGTTCTTCTTCCCTATAAGGTAACTATAGTTAAGGTAGTCTATAATAACGTTAATTATATAGGCTAGATATACTAGGTAGTGCTTTTATTATTAAAACGCTATTAGTATTATAAATATTTTTATATTAAGTGTCTAGTATCTTAATTCTACTCTATAGAGCTTTTATAATAGGAATACTATAGGGTACTAGTAACCCCCCTATAGTTATAATAGTACTACCCTAATTATAAAGTCTAATATATCTATTTCTACTTAAGTTAGTGCCTTTTAGTTAAACTATACTAGTATTAGGGCTCTACTAAAGGCTAGCTTTAGCTTTAAGAACACCTTAAGCTCTCTAGTGCTTAGCTAAAACCTCCTTTTTATATTTTCTTTTATTTTTTCTATAAGTAGTAAAGTAATCTTATTAAAGTTCTTAATAAATTATTAGTAAAACCTTATAAACCCTAAGAATAATTAGATCTCCTTAACACTACTAGGCTCTAGCTAGCTTATAATAGCCTTAATATATTCTTAGTTTATAGTGATCTTCTCTTATTTTATTATAAAACCTAGGAATTTTACTATAGTTATACTAAATTTATACTTTTTAAGGTTTAGGTATAACTTCACTTTTTTAAGCTTTACTAGCACCTAGCGGATATACTACGTGTGCTCTATAGTGTCCTTATTAAATACTAAGATATTATTAAGGTATACTATATAGATATAGTTAATTTCTTTATATAGTATATAGTTAATATATTCTTAGAATAACACTAGTGCTCTTATTAGTCTAAATAGTAAGACTATATACTTAAAGTGTTTATAATAGTAGTAAAATACTATCTTCTACTTATCGCCCTTATAGATATATAGCTATCTATAGGTATCTTTTATATCTAGCTTTATATAGACCCTTACTCCTTTAATATAATCTAGGATTTCCGCGATTAATAGTAATAGCGTATAGTTCTTATAAGTTACCTAGTTTAACCTATAGTAGTTAATATATAGTTATAGCTTACCTCTTTTCTTTAGTATAAATAGTATAGGTACTCCTACTAAGCTTATAGACTAATAGATCTAACTCCTTTTTAGTTTTTTATCTATAAACTTATAGAGTTTATCTAGCTCCCTTATAAAAAGCGCGTAAATAGGTCCCTATAGGGGTATTTTCTTATCCTTAATCTTAATTATATATATTAGCCTATTAAGAGTTAGTAGCTTTACTACCTCTTCTACTAAGAATACCTAACTAAAGTTATAGTATTCCTTTAGGATTACTACCTCCTTACTTCTTTCCTTCCCTTTCCCTTCTAATTCTCTTACTACTATTATATATATCTTTACCTCCTTAGTTACTTTATAGAGTTCCCTTAGGCTTATAACTAACTTAATATCTCCTTAATAGATAAGAAAGTTCTACTTCCCTTCTTTATATTACCACGTAATATTCTCCTTAACGTATTACTATAGGCCTAATATTATTTATAATAAGATATCTATAACCATAAATAGTATTTACTACTCTCTCCTAATACTTAAGTTATTTATAATCTATAGTATCTTTATTATTTATTTATATATATAATAAGACTTTATTAACTTAAGGGGATTTATTAGTAAGTTTATTATATCTAGCTCTTAAATTTAATCTTTAGTTACTAGACTCCTATCTATTATATTAAAGTTACTTCTTATATCTAGGAATACTAGTATAGCTTCCTAGCTTTATCTTTAATATATCTTCACTATAATCTCCTTCTTTAAGTATAGTTAGTAGTAGGTTTTTTATTAATCTTAGTCTTCTAATCTTACTTACTTTACTAGTATATTATTTAGTAGTATTATAAAGGGTTTATTATTTACTATCTATTTAAGTAAAGTAAAGTTACTATCTACGTGCCTTATTATTATATATAACTAGTGTTAATAGATTAAGTAATAAGGTGCTATATAGTCCCTCTAAATATATCCTACCCCTCTACACTTAAAATATCCTATAGTATCACTAGTGCCTCCCTATAGTATCACTAGTCCTCGTAGGGTCCCTTATAGTAGCCCTACTATCCCTATTCTTTTAGTCTAGTGTGTTATACCTACTACTCTCTCCGCATTTTCCGCCTAAGACTCTAGTAGCTTCTATATTATAGGTGCGCTACTACTACTTAGGGCTATCTTAATTTACTTTTATATATACTTTATTACCTATACTATTTTTATATTTAGAGCTAATATATCTAATAACTCTAGTATTATATCTTTAAAGTATTAAAAGTACTTTTTTACTAACTTAGAGTCTTTTTATTAGTATATAATAAGTGCCTATACCGCCCTTTAAGCCCTAATATCCTCGCTTCTTAGCTTATTTTTATACTATATATAGAATTCTTCTTATATAAAACCCTTATACTTCCCTACTAAAGTGTCTTTAAAGTAGCTACTCTATCGCTTTTAAGCCTCTCCTTATAAGTAAAAAGCTATATATATTACCTTTTCCTAGTCTTTTATATAATTATCTATATTTACTTTAAAGTAAGTCTTAAGTACTACTAGAAAGTTTTAGTACTTAATATATAATTTCCCTTTAAAGTATATACTAGGAAGTTATATTATTATTATATTCTTCTATTTTTCCTTTTTTAGTAGTACTTTAAGATCTAGTCTAAGTATAATATCCTCCCCCTTTTTAGCCTTCTATAGTAACTCTATTATTTTCTTATATTACTATATACTAGTTACCTATATAAGGTAGCTTTATAGCTCCTCCTTTATAAAGATGTTATTAATTATCCCTAGGTTACTTAAGACTTTTACTACTAAAGATATACTACTAATATCTTAAAATATTCCTTTAATATACTCCTTAGTAGGATCTTAGGTTATTATATCTTCTTCACTAGTGGTTCTTTACTATTATTTACTATATATAGCTATAGTGATTTTATTATAGTCTCCTCACCTATTAAATAGGTTTATAATAATAATCTTATAAGGTTATAGTAAGAAGAGTACTTATATTTAGCTATATATAAAGGTGGGTTACTTATAGTTATAGGAATTATCGCTGCCTTATTAATACTTAGTCGTATTAATGACGTGACTAAGTACTTATATGCTCCCCACGTGATTAAGCCCTATGTCTATGCTCGTGCCCTACGTCCCCGCCACGAGCTACCTGTGCTCTTGGTGCCTCTTCCTTGCTGTGCGCCGTCTGGGCCCTGACACTTTAAGAGTGCCCTTATAGGAGCTAAAAGAGAGATTATAGAAGTTACTATATAATTAAGATTATTAGATTTTAGCGCTAGTATTATATTACTAAACTAGAAGATTAAAGGCTTAATCTAGTTTAGTATACTAGCTAATAGTAGTTATAGGTCCTTCTATATAACTATTCTTTATTAAGAGTAATAGTATAGCTTATTCTAAGTTATTAAAATCCTTTAATATTAATAGTTTTTTAAGAAAGGATATAATATTTATAGCTCTTAGCTATATCTATAAAGCTTATCACTATAGGTTAAAGTTTTTAGGTCCCTTAAGCTTCTAAAGGTTCTAAAATCTATAGATTAATTTAGCTAGTTCTTTAGCTATGGCTTTATTAATCTAAGAAGTAATAGGAGGTACTAAGGGTAGTAGCGCTAGAGGAGTTAGAGTTAAGCTTACTATAGTAGATAGTTATTAAATTAATATAGTAAGATTATTAATCTAAGCTAATAGGTTCTTAACTAGAGTTTATTACTACTAGAGCTTAGTTTAGATATTCTAAGCGTTAAGTTCTTTAATAGCTAGGATAGAAGTAGAGGTATTATTACTTCCTTTAGCTAGTTACTTAAATTAGTAATCTATTCTATTAAAATGCTAGTAGTAGAGCTAATAAAGAGTATAAATAGTATAGTAGTGTGTTTACTTAAAGATTTTAGTTTTTAAAAGATATAGTAATATTACTTATCTCTTTTTATAGATAGCGTAGTAGTGTGTCTATACTATAGATAGTGTAGTAGCGTTATCTACTAAAGGTCTATCTTAGTATTCCTCTATAAGAAGAATCTTTTTTCTAGAAGTCTATCTATACCTTCTAGGCTTATAACCTATTATAATTATAAGTAGGTATATAGAAATAAGATTATAAGTAGAGATAGATTTAGATAAAAGAGAGTAGTATAGAGAAGTAGTTAATAAAAGACTATATTATTAACCTTATTATTTTATCTTCTATCTAAGAAGAATTATAGTTATTTATAGAGAAAAAGAGATAAAAGTAATATTTAGAAAAAAACTCTATTAAATCTAGAATCCTCCTCTTATATCCCACTATACATAGGATATTAGCTAATATAGTTACCCCTTAAGTTTTAGTATAGCCTTAGTGTGGTTTTAGCTATTTTAGTGGCCCTAGTAGCCCTGTAGGGGCTGTGATAGCCCCCTGGTGGGTTTAGTGGTCTCACTGTAGTTTCAGCGCCCCCTTAGCGCCTTCAGTAGCTCCACAGAGGTCTCCAACAACGCTGCCAAACTCAGTAGCTTGTGTAGAGTCCCTGTAGATGACCTACTTTCAACAATAGTACTAGCCTAGATATTATATATAATAATAGTAATACTATCTACTTAGGTAGACTAGATAGATCTTATACTATTAAGGCTACTTATTATTATAGTAAAATTAATAGGCATAGCTATAGATTTACTATATGGCGCTAGCTAGACCTATCTTTATATATAGCTCTACCTAAAGCCTATAGCGCTAGATATCCTATATAACATCTACATAGACATAGGTGCTACTACCACGCTAGTAGATAAGGTATAGCTAGCTATATACTATCCTAGGCTCTAGGTATAGCGGTAAGTAAGACTAGTTATTCTATATAATATTAGGGTAAGTATATATAATATAGCTAAATTTATATATCTACTACTCTATATACTAGGCTCTAGGCTAGATAGCATACTAGCTATAGCTTATAAGACTATTAAGGTATCTATTATATAAGAGCTAAAGGCTAATATACTACTAGGTATAGATATACTTAGACCCCTCTATGTAGATATCCTCCTAAATATATAGCGAGCTATTATTTATAACTATAAAGATATCTATATCTTAATTACTACCTAGTTTTAAAAGAGATATAGTATAGCTATAGTATATATAAAGTCTAAGACTATAATTAATCTAGGTTAGATAGTACTATTACTAGTCTATTATAAAGCACCTAGTGGCATGTGGTATATATTTAACTTATAGCTAAAGCTAGGCCTTATATTATTTATAGTAGTGCTTAAAGTAGATATATATTATATACTAGTCTATAATAATATAGGTAAGAGTTTAGCTATTTAAAAGTATAGCTATATAGGTAAGATATGTCTAGTATACCTAGAGGCATAGGTATATATAGTAGAGACTAAATAGGTAGTATTAGTAATAAAGCTAGTAGCTATAATAGACCTAGAGGTAGGTCACTTTATTATACCTATTGCAATTGCAAGCAGGCATATAGAAGTAAGATTACAGGTAGAGATAGATTTAGATAGAAGAGAGTAGTATAGAGAAGTAGTTAATAAAAGACTATATTATTAACCTTATTCTTCTATCTTCTATCTAGGAAGAATTATAGTTATTTATAGAGAAAAAGAGATAAAAGTAATACTTAAAAAAAACTCTATTAAATCTAGAATCCTCCTCTTACGTCCCACTATATATAAGATATTAGCTAATGTGGTTACCCCTTAAGTTTTAGTATAGCCTTAGTGTGGTTTTAGCTATTTTAGTAGCCCTAGTAGCCCTGTAGGGGCTATGATAGCCCCCTGGTGGGTTTAGTGGTCTTACTGTAGTTTTAGCGCCCCTTAGCGCCTTTAATAGCTCCATAGAGGTCTCTAACAACGCTGCTAAACTCGGTAGCTTGTGTAGAGTCCCTGTAGATGACCTACTTTCAACAATACCTACTAAGGCGCTTAAGGGGGACACTATTAAGTACCTTATAGGCGTTTATATATATTATAATAAGTCTAAAACCTATAATTAGTAGCTATATAATCTTATTATATAGTATATACTACTATTCTAAGATAAAGGTTTTACTAGGGTCTTTATAGAGGAATATATAAGGGTTAGGCTTAAGCTAGGCTAGGAGGATATTGTTAGACTAGAGATCTAGTTATCTAGTACTTGTCGTATATAGTATGAAAGTGACTAATAGCTTATTAGTATTAATAAGCCTCTGTTTAAGACTAGTATAAATAGTTAATAGGATCGCTTAGATACTCCTTTACTATTACTATATAATATATAGATAGAAGTAGTGGAATAATAGTTAATTCTCTTAAACTAGCTATAAAATATATACCTATTTTATATAAGCTACGGGTATAAGTGCTTAGTTATTTTATAAAGCTCTTATACTAATTTAGGCGTAATAAGTGCTATATAATAAAAGAAAGATAGTAATATCCTTATTACTTAAAATAAAAACGATTTCCTATATAAATCTAAATCTTATATAATTTTAATTCTATTTAAATATAAATATAATACCCTTATTATCTAAAATAAAAGTAATTACCTATACTAAT
>JAEIJG010001373.1:0-11480 GCA_037289395.1 Beauveria scarabaeidicola
AAAAAAAAAAAAAAAAAATGGTAAAAAAAGCATGACGTTTTTTTTTTTTTTTTTTGCTAATTTAGAAATATAATTTCCTCTTTTAGCTCTAGGTACTTTTTTTCTTCTCTAAAAATTTAGTTGCATCGGTTTCGTCAATGTCAATCAAGTATATAAACTTGTCATTGTAGCTCAGCCACATTGGGGGCCAATCTCCAAGCCACGAACAAGTAAGCTGGAATCTTGTACAGATTTGTGTTGCAGAAAAAAAATACCAGAAGGAAGAGGAAAAGGGAAAAAAAAAAAAAAAAGATTCATGTGGCTGGATTTGGCTCCTGACTGAGAAAAATAACATCTTTTTTTTTTAAGTGTCGTCGGGGCGGTCAAATGGGGTTGTCATTGGTGGTTGAGTTTCCTAGAGGTAGATTTGATGGCATCAAGGGCGGCGACTGGATATCAGAGAGAGAATGAAGGAGCGAGTTATTCATCATGTAAGAAGCGCTAATCAAAAGGCGCAATCGACATCTGCAACGTCGAATCGAGTTCTGATAATCCAGGTATGTGGTGAAATCTCAACCATGCCCAACAGTCGCAATCGCCATCAAGTAAATAGCCTTCTCACCTGTTTCCAATCAACGGTCACCTTTTTTTTTTTTTTTTTTTAAATGTGTAGCTTCGACGGTCTGCTTTCTTCAACTTGGGTAATTACCGATAGTCTATTTATCCGATTCCCTTTTTTATTTTTTTTTTATTTTTACTTGCAAACTCTACGCTCCGTGAAATGACGCCGTCCCGCAGATGGTGTCCGCCACAATACGTGCACGGGCTTGTTTCCATCCATCAGAATGGGGTCAAATGTATACAGCGGCCACGATGCTAGTTCCTAGATTGACTCGTTTGAAATTAAAACTCTAGGTTTTCTGCCATTGGCTGAATCATGAAAAGTCATTCGACGAGATGGGAAATTCGCCAGAGAGGCCCCATCGCGGGGAATGTCGGTCGCGGCAGCGATACCGGCAATGGCAGCGAGTTGCCGGCTCGACAAGGAATTTCAAAATAATTCGGAATCGTCTTTGGAAATTGCATTACAAAAATAAAGAGCGCTTTTTTTGTACATTTGCGCGCAGGCCGATCGGTGGCGTGATCGCAACGGGTCCAAGTGAAATCGTCGCCTTCTAGCCATCTCTTCCGACTAAAAACAAACAAAATACACTGGCAAAAGCAAAGTGTCTTCTCTCACCATTGGAATATCATCTCATGCCGTCTTTTTTTATATCACATCTGTTTCGTTCATTCGGCCTGATGATTGACAATTCAGCCATCAACCCCCTCCCCCCCCCCCCGGGGCTGCTAACCTAGACCACGATCCGCAAGCGCCCTTAGATTGGCGAATGTCCACCACGTACTTTTTTAACGCGCCAGTGGCCTTGTTTCATGCCATCCGAAAAGCCATGGGCTATTTGTATAGGGCATCTAGCGTCATGGAGATGGCTGCTGTGATGAGCAAATCGTCTGACGACGGCAACGTCGAAGCGCCGCATATCCCGAGTATCATCAACAGAGAGAAAAGGTCACGCATGTCAAAGGTCGCCCGGAGCAGGTCGAGAAATACCAAGCCAAGTAATAATATATATAAACTGCAAATCTCTCCAGACAAGAATAGTACGGTCAATCCATTGATCGCTGCCCGCATACAGGGCACATAGATGGCCTCTTTCCCGGCTTCATGATTGGAAAAAAGCACAGTGCTTCTATAGAAAAAACGGCCAGAGTAATAGGGACACTGAGGCATACGAACGGTGAGCTTTACGCAAGACGATGTCTGTAATCGTCATCACATAACCATCTTTAGCAATTGGACATGTATTTTTGAATGGTAATAAAACAATCATCATCAAGCCCTAAAACTACCGCTGCGCCATGCCATATCCCAAACAAAGCACCTTGTACCACCATTCCAGCACCAAAATCACTCTTGGGCCTTTTAATGCTCCATCATGCCGCCGTAGCGACCGACCGCCAGACTGCCCAGAAACACGCCGCCGAGGACCGACATGAAATAGCCCACATTCATCGTCATGACCGCCAACATCCTACACACCATTAGTATACTTCCCAGACTGTGTGACATTGTCATTGCCAGCCATGTACTTACAAGAGATAGCCCACGCCCACAATCGTCGTGTCGAGCAGTGCGCGGACGGGATCGACGCTGAAGCGCCAGGGCCTCGCCGCCGCCGCCTCCTTCCTGGCCACCACGACGACCGTCTCCTCGACACCATTCGCCGAGAGCACCATGGTCTTTGCCTCGGGGTCGTGCGCGACCGCCTCGGCGAGCGGCACCCTGCCGCGGGCCGTCACGTAGCGGCGGTGCGCGTCGCGGTCCGCCCACCGCGCCTCCTGCGTCGCGCGCAGCGCCACGAGCAGCCGCGCCACCACGGACAGCACAATGAGGAAGATGCAGGTCCCGGCGTAGGTGCCTGAGCTGCGCGGCGTCCAGGCGTCCGAGAAGAGAGGCGTCGCCGTCTGCGTCTGGAAGACCATGGCCATCATGGAGGACCCGTTGCCGTGGCCGGAGCCCATATCCATGGAGCCGGAGCCCATGTCGTGGCCGGCGTGGCGGGGAAGAGCATTCATGGTGTTTTTTTTTTTGTGTTGTGCGAGGCCCTCTTTGTTTACGAAAGAGGGATTGCGAGGTCAGCACCGAGGTGTCGATTCGAATATATTGCCCGGCTGGAACTTCGTATCGCGAGAATATGCGCAAGTTTCTGAAGCACGTCGAAACAGACCGTGTTGGGGTCGTTCTTCTGTCCAACAAGGGCGGCCGTCCTTTTTCGCAATCACTCTTCCTCTTTTGTTTCCGCCGCAAGTGTGGCAGAGCGTTTGCAGGAAGCAAAAAAGCGACCGTCTCCCTCCATGCGCAGCCACGACGCTATTGCCCTGCGTCCGAATATGCACGGTGTCACTGCCGTCTTCGGATTCCCGAGAAGCCGCAAGCGAACAGCGCCGCTAACAGAGACAGGCGGGTGGTTTGGTGGGTGGTTGTTAGGGGAGCGAGCTGAGCTTGGCGGAGGAAGGGGCGGAGAGGGCAGGTACCGGTACGTAAATGGGTTCTTCCTGAACTGCGAAAAGCCAGTGAATTACATATTTACTGTGGTTGCTAGTTTGTGTGTGGAATTCTTGAACAGCAATACGAAATTAGAAACTGAACAAGACTGCCACTGATACTGGCCATTTCTTAAAGATGCTACTGAATACTGTGCACATATCACGCCGTCATGCCGCGATTCTTCTCTTCTTCTCATCACGCTTTTGCTGTCTTGGTTTCATGACCACCTCCCTGCACAAGTACTGGTACATGCGACGCCACTGCATGCAGAAAACCTTCTCAAACATGCTCGCGCTAATGAGCCTGCCCAGACAGGGCTGCCGACCCAGCCGCAGCACCAGCCGCAACACTAGCCACAGCACCAGCCTCACTCATCTTTTGCGAGATAATTATACCTTTATGGTGAGTGAATTTGTTCATGCGCCATGCCAGCACCATGAACTGTTTTGCATGCAATATCGTTTTGGTTGGTGCGCTACAGATTACTAATGTTGACATTCGTCTGATCGGCTTAGTTATGCCAGCCAGACCATTTGGTGTGGCGGTGGACGGCCTCTCGTACGCGGTGCGGTTTTATATGCCATAGTCATCCATCGCAAAGCCAGTTGTCTTTCTGTGCTGTATTCATCTCGTACATTATTTTCTACTTTACGTTTCAACCCGGCGATGCACGGCACCTCCTCAGCCCACCCACCGCCTCGTCACAAGCCATATATTCCCTTCCCATCATCATCAAGCAGCCACACTTTGAAGACATCATTACTCCCTTCCCCTGAGACTTACCCTCCCATCCACGTCACTTCCTCCTGATTCCTCTCTCCTCGGCCTTATTTACATATCGTGACACGTCGCTCAGCCCTACAGCCAAAGCGGCGCAACGCTTCCCCAATCAGGTTAAAGACGGGCAGACGCGGAAACGTTGCCTGATTTGGGGAACCCCCTCCTCTCCCCAGATTTCTTTTTTTTCCCCCTACAGAATGTTCCCGTGGCCCGTCTAAACTACTCTTGGCGGCGCACGCACGACGCAGGGTCGCCCGCCATTCATCGTCTCAGACGTCGACGAATAGAGTAAGATGCGCCAGCGTGAATCAACCTTGCCGTTTCTGGGTGCGCGTGCAGGTCGCATAACGGCATCTCTCGCTGTCGTGCAGCGATAGATTGATGCCAAGATTTTACCTTAATTCGTCACTACTCGATTCGCACAGGCTTACGCACCCATCACCTATAGTCGGCACTCGGCAATTCATCGTGATGCATTTCATTCAGTATACACAGCTGATCCCGTACCAAGGTGCCAGCTCGTTTCGACCTCGGGTCCTAGGAAACGACTCAAGAATGTTCCAAAACACTAGCCTGGGCTGTTGCCTGTGGCATGGAAGCATGAAGCAGATCCATGCGGCTGTCCTCTTTTTTTTTTTTTCTTTCAATGCTCTTGTGGCTTTTTGTTTTTTGCACATTCAAAGCACAATCCATAGCCAGACAAAAGAAAGCGAATGCAGCCAGCCGCAACAGCAGCCAGCAAGTTAAATGACCAAAATAGCACATCAAGACTGCATCAACGCCAAAGGAAAAATGAACAAGTAAATATCACCCAAGTCCCGCGCAATATAATCCATGTCCGCCATTAAAAGATCTTGGCCCGTTTCATCCTAAGCAAGTTTTGTCAAGCAATGTTGCCGTCATACGTCAGCCTCAAGACTGGTGGTGGCTGCTGGGAGCCATGCCAGGCTGCGGAGGCAGGCCCGATCCGTATGCCTGGTTGCGCTGGACGTAATTTTGGTAGGCCATGGCTTGTTGGGCCTCAAGGGGCATGTTGGGCATGTAGTTGCCTGGTGGCATGTGAGGGTTTTGGGGCATGCCTGGGCGGCTGGTAGGAGGGGGGATGTGGGATCCAGACTCCTCGGGCGAGTCGCCGCCTTCTGGGCCCTCGACACCGTTTTCGCCGCCAGCTGCGGGTTCGGGGGCATTGAGGCAGGCCTAGGGAAGCATGTTAGCGGCGCGTTTTGGACAAATTGAAAGATGAGCAACGGAGCAACGTTTGACGCGTCGAGCGACGCGTCGTTGCCAGGTCGCAGGGCATGCAAACGGCGAGCAAATGCGTAGAGGCGCGTACCTGAATGAGGTTCTTGCCCTCAGCCTTGGTGACGAGAGGCTGGAGCTTGGGGGTTGTAAAGGTGTATACGAGACCAGTTTCGGAGACGACGAGGAGCAGAACTTGGGTGCCCGTCAGGACAGACAGCTCGTAGGCCTGAAGAGTAAGTCAGTCAGCAGGAGAAGATGGAACAAGGGGCGACAGCGAGGCGGCAAGGCAGCGGATGCGAGGGAGGCGACGACGGGTGGCGCAAAAAGCAAAGTCTTGATCAGAAGTCTTCGTTGCCGTCGTGGAGGACCAAGTGACGTGGATGGTGAGGCAGAGAGGGGTTCGAGGCGTGACGGACCTTTTTCATGATGCCAGCCTTGCGCTTGGAAAAGGTAATGTGGCGGCGAGACTTGTCCGAGATGAATTTTATTTCAATCTTGCGGCGCTCACGGCCACCCTTTTCGTCGTCGTCGTCATCGTCGTCGGCCGGGGTAGGGCGCTGGCGCTTGACGCCGCGAGACTCGGAGGGAGCGGTGCCGTTGCCGACCGAATTTGCGTCGTCAATGTCCTGAGGGGAGGTCTGGTCGTGCTGGTCGGTGATGTCGGCCATGGCTGGGGGCGGGCGGCTGCGGCGGCGCGGCGGCGGGTGTGGATGGGGTTTAGGATAATAAAATACAAACGTGGACGGTCGAGGCGCAAGTCAAAGAAGAAAGCCGTTGTATCACGTTGAAGTGTATTGCTGGATAGGGAAACAAGTGGTGGAGATGCTGTTTTGAGCGTGGTGCCGATGGATCTATACTGGATCTGGCGTTGAGCGGAGGGACGTGGGAGCGTGGGAGGGAGGGAGCAAGGCCGTGTGTCGCAGAGAAACAAACCAGGTTTGGATTGGGAAAAAGGTTGGGGGTTAATTTTGATGCGGATGGGCAGGAGCAGGTGGGCAGGCAGGTCTTTCTGTAGGTATCCAGTCTGGTGTGGTCAGTGGTCAGTGGTCAGTGGGCAATGGGCGATGGGCGATGGGCATTGGCATCAAGCAGGCAGGCAGGCAGGCAGGCAGGCAAAGCAGGTAACGAGTCGTTTGGTGAGGGGGGACGACACAGGGACAAGGGCAGTCCATACTATTCCAAGGAAAGCAACAAGTTATATGGCATAACTTGTTATGGGCTGTGATGAGCGGAGAAGTTGTGCGGTATGGCATGCAGATGCAGTTGTCGGGGCGCTTGTCCGGAGACTCCGCTGTGTGTGGTGGGCTGTGATGGTGGCCCTGGTGGGGGGAGAACAGTGTACTACGTACAGTGCGAACTATCTATTGCCAGCTCTTTTTTATTTTATTTCTCATCTTTTTATTCCAAGTTTTATAACCCAGCTATTACTCCTGTCACCTGTGTGCTAGCGATTCATTCATTGAAACTTACTTGCACTGCATCACTTGCACTGCATCACTGGCAGGGTCAAGTTGACCAAATGGCAAGCCTGCAAGCGGCCATGATTTTTGAACGCGTCTTGCTTGACTCTTGATCAGCGTGAGCGTGAACCCTGGTACATAGTACTGTGTACATACTCCGTGCTGGTACAGTATGTACGCCTGCGGCCTGCGGCCCTGCGCCATGCCACATGTGGATACCGCTACTGCAGCCAACCAGCCAGCTCTCTCAGCCAAACGGTCCACCAGTCCAAACCAAAGGTTAGCTAGCGTCCTTGTTCTCCTCTCATCAGTCCCACGATCCACCCAGAATGCTCTGTTCCCCTTCTTTTACGCCCTACAAACCCCAACGCCCAAGCCCCCAAACAAAAAACGCTTTCGGCTGCCATCCGACTGCCGACCAGCCCCTAATGAATCCTCAGCAGCCATTACCTAGCAATCGCTCAAAGTATCTTGCTACACAATTTTCACCAAACAGTACCACCGCAATCATCCAGTCTCCCACTCGCCTCGTCGCCTCGCACACGTTTGCCCCCAAATCAGCCTCTGTGGCAATTTCTTCAAACTCAACATGACCATCCTCTGTCTACGGTCCTACGGATAGTCTACCCTCCTCTCTTTTCAGCCTCGTCCAATTCACTCCGACAATTCACTCCGAACCCCTCCTCCACGCCGAACCACATTCCCAGGCTCCGTACGGATAATGCTTACGCAGTTATAAAAATCACCTGTACGAGCACCCCCAACTCTGCCAATCGCCTCGCCTCTACATAGGTACCTCCAGCCGCTCCAGGTGGGCTTCTCCCTTGCCTTGCCCCTCATCCGTCTGTCAACTTGCTCATCCTGGCCTGCTTACCCTGCTAACCTGCCTGCCTCTGCTCCCAGCTTCAGCCTGTTTTTCGCATCCGTCACTTGCAGCACTAATAACAGAAACCACTCTCTCTCTCTCTGCTGCTCATCCGCCGACGTTTGACTCGCCTACCTAAGACACCATATCCTCGACAGCGCCAACAAAGCTGCCAAAGCACAAACAGGCACAACGAGCAACGATCCACCAACAACAGTTAATTGAGACATTTCAGTTAGTTTTCTTGCTAGCCCACGGCAGCCCCAGTCATTGCGTTGTGCAGTTCCACAGCTGAGGCTGGGCTAGTGCCAATGGCACGCTACAGATAACTAGGGTGCAGCCTTTGCAGCAACAGTAATCCGTATGCTTACCATGATGCCATGTTACCATGCAACCATGTAGAAAGACCAGCTGGCCACGCCCTCGTCCGTGGCCGTCAATGTCTAGGTTCTAATTTTGTCCATGACCTCGGCCCGCCAATGCGAACAATAGCCCAGAAGCACATTTGTGCTCGACCCGGAACCGCCGCCAAAATCAGTGGCAGCCAAAGGGTCTGTCTCACCTCTTGACCATCGCGGCTAGCCACTGATCAGCATCGCCATTATTCATGTCCACACCTGACCACCATGCACCCGAGAAAGACTACCACCAACCCGCTGCCTCCGCTTATTACTGGTTACCATTGGTGTGCCATGGTCGCTGGCTGACGACGGCGTGTACCAGTACAGCTGCAGCTTTGGTGGTTGGCCAGACCCCGGCTGGGGCGCGACCTTGATTGCCAACAAGATCACGCCCACGTCTCACTGGCGGAAACTCTTGGTTTTTGGGCTTTTCTGCCCTGTCCACTGAGTCACTGACCCTTCTGGCACTGTGCGATTTTGAGCACTAGCGGCCTGCCTATTCCTTCATTTGGACCGCAGGTACATGATTATTGGGCGATGAGATAGCCCGCTCGCCCAAAGAGCAGTAGTTTGTGTGCCACCAGAATCCGCCCGTGGCGATGGCTCCTGCAAGCGACTCGGTCGTGCTACCATGCGGGCGCAGAATCGGCATTACTCGCGTGTTGGCGACAATCTAGTTCATCATGTCTTTGCCTGCTGATAGCCGGATCAGCGGGGGCGAGCCTGTTCAAGAGCCGACTTGACTATGCAAAAGAAACATGCACTGTGCACATTGTACATGTTTGGATGACCAAGACGGAGAAGCTGGTGTGCCACGAGTACGAGTATGACGGACCCGCGTCTGGCTGGGGGTGCAGCTCATCTGTACCTCAACCAGAGCTCATCTGACCCCGAGCGGGGCAAAAGCGGCAGAAAAAATGTTAATTAATAGCAAATACGTGAGATATATAAGATACCTATATATCCTAATATTATTATATAAGCTTCTTTATACTTATAATTTAAAGAGAATCTAAAGAAGATTAAAAGAATAAAAAGGAGTAAAAGTAAATAAATAAAATAAAGTAAATAAAGTTAAAAGAATCTAAATTTTTACTAGCCTATATATAAGCTATAAAGAATATATAACCTTAGGCCCTTTACTTAATTCTTTTTTCTTTCTTTAATATTATTAAATTATATATAAAAAGCCTTATATAAATATATACTAAGTATATACTAATAAATATAAGTAAATAGATAATAAGATAATAATTAGTTAATAGTAAGTCTTACTCTAGTAGATACTAGGTATATATTAACCTAATATAAATAAACTCTTTTAAAAGTAAGTAACTACCCTTAAAAACTTAGTACTATATATATTAAGTATATACTAGTAATATTCTCTAATAAGGAGATTAAGTATTATACTAGTATAATAAATATCTTAATATTTAGTATCTACTATAGTAAGTATATACTAAGTATATACCCTTTAACCCTTAACTAATATTAAGTAAGTATTATAGATAGTGCTAATAATATTACCTTTAGAAGTAAAAATATACCCTAGGAATATACTAGCTATATATTAACCTAAATAGATTAACTTATATTATTAAAGATTAATACTATAGTATAAGTAGCCCCTCTTATACTAACTATATACCTAGTTAATTCCTATAAGTATAGTATATTAGATAAGGCTAGTATAAAATATAGTTATATTATTAATATCTCCTAGGGCGCTAGGTAGGTATAGTATATACCTAGTATATACTAATAAAACTAATAAATAATAGTTAGCTAAATATATTTATAAGATTTATAGTTAATATTATATATTTAAAAAAGTCTAATATACCCTAGGTATATACTAACCTTTATAGTAACTCTATTAACTTATTCTAATATTAAGAATAAAGAGAAGTTTACTAGCTACTAGTAAAAATAAGTAGAGGATATACCTTATATATACTAATATTATTCTAGTACTATTCTCTACTATATCTTATCTAAGGAGTAATATAATAATAACTTTATTAATAACCCTAGGTAAGCTAGGTATATTCTTAGTATATACTAAGCTAATTACTACTAATATAAGACTACCTAGTAGTCTTATCTAGAAAGTTACTAATTTTCTAGAGAAAAAAGTATAAGTACTAGCCTAAATAGATACTAAGTATATACTAACCTATATAAGGTATAATAACCTTACCTTTACTAAGGAGTATAGAACTAAGTTCTATAGGCGCCCTAAGGTAAGTTAGTATATTCCTAGTATATACTAGCTCTAATAGTCCTTAAAAAAGGCTAAGGCTACTAGTAAGTATAAGTATAGCTATAGTATAAGTATTAAAAACCCCTATATACCTAGGATATACTAACCCTAGTAGTACCCTATTGCCCCCCCTTACCTTACTTACTACCGCGCTATTACCTACGCTAATAGTATAGTGCGTACCCCCTCCCCTGCCCCCTCCCCTACCCCCTCTAATAATAGTATATACCCACTATATACTAAACTAATTACTATTTCTAACTACTCTAGATAATAATAGTGATAATAGTAATAATAATATAAATAATAGTATATACTTACTATATACTAAACTAATTACTATTTCTAACTATTCTAGATAATAATATTAATATTAATAATAATAAAGGCGATAATAATAGTATATACCCGCTATATACTTAACTAATTCTTATTTCTAACTATTCTAGATAATAGCGGTAATAGTGATAATAATGATAATAATAATAACAATAATAATAATAATAATAATAATAATAATAATAATAAGAGTATATATTAAGTATATACTTAAGATTAATTATTATTTATTATAGTAGCTTGCCCCACTAAGGTCACCTACTATAATAATAGTAGATAATCTTATAAGTATACCCTAGGTATATAATAACTCTATTCTAATATTTTAGCCTATAAAGATAACCCTATTATTAACTCTACCCCCTACCACTATTAGTATAGCCCTAATATATACTAAAATAGTACTAATAATAACTTAACTACCTAGACTTATAAGCCTACCTCTTATAATATAGACTAAGTATATACTAAGCTTTTAAGATAATTTAACTTTACTTTTTTTAATTTTTATAAGAATATATTAAGTATATATTAATAAGAATTACTAGAATTTTTTTACTCTAAGGAAGAAAAAGGAATAGATTTACTAGTATAGGCTAGGTATATACTAAAAAGACTAAATTAATTTAAAATTTTCTTAAGTTCCTTAAGTATATTACTAGTATATACTAAGTAAATATCCTTTATTACTTTATTCTTAAACACTTACTCTATAAGTATACTAACACTTACTAATAGATATATAAATCTAGTATATAATTAGTATATACTATAACTAATAGACCTAGCTATAGATTAATATTATTATATATATATAACTACTTAAGCTATCTATTACTTCTACTATCTTTTATATTAATATAGACTATATATAACCTTAAAATAATAGACTAATTACTATTAAAATATACTAATAAAGATATTATAAACACACTAAATCTATTAAAATTTAGCTTTTATTATAATAAGTATTTACTAAGTATATAATATATATATATTAATAATAATAAACTAGGACTAATTAAAAAAAAAAATAGAC
>JAEIJG010001374.1:0-11458 GCA_037289395.1 Beauveria scarabaeidicola
TAGATAGAAGAGAGTAGTGTAGAGAAGTAGTTAATAAAAGACTATATTATTAACCTTATTATTCTATCTTCTATCTAAGAAGAATTATAGTTATTTATAAAGAAAAAGAGATAAAAGTAATACTTAGAAAAAACTCTATTAAATCTAGAATCCTCCTCTTATATCTTACTATATATAAGATATTAGCTAATATAGTTACCCCTTAAGTTTTAGTATAGCCTTAGCGTGGTTTTAGCTGTTTTAGTAGCTTAGTAGCCCTATAGGGGCTATAATAGCCCCCTAGTGGGTTTAGTAGTCTTATTATAGTTTTAGCGCCCTCTTAGCGCCTTTAGTAGCTCTATAGAGGTCTCTAATAACGCTGCTAAACTTGGTAGCTTATGTAGAGTCCCTGTAGATAACCTACTTTCAATACCTATTATTAAAACATATATAACATATAATATAAATATACTAGTAGTAATTATATATATAGAAATAATTACTAAAATATAAAAATATTTATAATAAAAATAGATATTTTTATAGAATTAGATAAAATACTATATAAATAAAAAAAGATTATTAGCGCTAATCCTAGAGGAGGGATATAAAGTTTACCTTATCTATAAAAATATTAAAATAAAATAGCCTAGTAATAAACTTAACTAGAAGAAAATTAGACTATTCCTTATTAAATAAAAATTATTAAATACTAACTATAAACTATTATTACTAGATAAAATAAGAATCTATCTAATATTTTATATATTATTACTTAAAAAAGTACTAGATAATTTTATACTTATTATAAGAATTATAATTAATAATACTAATAAATATAAAGTTAAGAAAATATTTAAAATAAAAGAGAATATTAAAAAATATTATTACCTTATTAAATAAAAAGGATATCTAAACTCTAAAAACACTTAAGAACCTATAGAGAACCTTATAAACTATTTAGACTTACTTTAGTAATTTAATAACTAATATTCTAACTATCTAGTTTTTTCTTAGGTATATATAATAGATCTAAAAAGATAATATTCTAATCTAATATATTTATATAGCCTAGAGACTATACTTATATAATAGCCTTAGACTTAGCTTATTTAGACTTATTAAGTTTATTAAGAGATTAAAGACTATATTAAACTATAATAGAGTTATAAGTTATAAGAAACTTATATTATTTTTATAAGTATTTTAGCTTAGCTAATACTTTAGAGGATTTATATTAAAGATATTAAAGAAGGGTAGTAGCCTCTTCCTCTTTATAGTATAGATATTAAGATTCTAAGATAATCTAATTAAAGGAAGAAACTAGTATACCTAAGCTATTATAAGAATAACCCTAATAAATATATTCCTTATACCTAAAAATACTTTTTATTATCTTATAAGAAAGCTTCTTAGAATAGTAAAAAGAATAAGGTATAATAATAACCCTAAACTCTTTAATAGTAATTACTAGTTTTAAGTACTATTTAGATTTAGAAGAATAAGACTTAGATATATAGTTAGATATAGTAAATATAATAATATAAGAAAGAAAAATAGAAAAGAACTTATAGTTAAATAAAATATAATAAACTAATTATTATAGCTTTAAAGATAAGACTAATAGGGGAGAAGTATTATATTATAAATAAAGGAAAGTATAGGAATATATAAGGTAGCTAGGGAAGTAGCCTAGAGGAGTGGCTAGGCGAGTGCCTATAAGTTACTTAATTAAGATAACTAGTTATATAACTAGATCACTATAGATTATAGTAAGCTAGTAGTAATCTAATAGTATATTAGATTATCGTAGATTATAGTAAGCTAGTAGTGATCTATAGGATAATAGATTACTTAGATTACTAGTAATCTAAAGTGATCTAACTCTATAATAAAGAGATAGATAGATATATAAGGAAGGGGATTTCCTATAGCTAGATAGTCTAGTTCTCTATTAATTAATCTAAGTAATTCTAAGTAATTAGTTTTAAGAGTTTTACTCTTAATGATTCCTTATATAATAGATATTACTTATTACTACCTTATAGTATTTAAACCTAACTTACTACCTAAGAAATAGACTAACTATAGATTAGGAATAAGCTATTATTATATATATCTTATTAGGTCACCTTAAAGAATATTCTAGTAATAAGAGTATATTTTATATTTAGGATAAAGAAAATACCTATAATATACTATATTTAGTATATTCTATAATAAAACTAATAACTAAGGACTAAAACCTAGTATTAATATAATAAGATAAAATTAACTAGAGCCCTAATATCTCTAATATTAATATAAGCACGCCTAACTATAGAGTCTCCTAACTATCTAATATCCTAAGTATTATAAATAACTTTAATATCTATATATCTAGCCTTAAACTAGAATTTATATAAACCTTATACTAACTAATAAATAAATATAATATCTACTATAATAAAGGCTTTATCCTAATAGCTAATAATAAAAAAATATAAGTTAACCTTATTAATAACTAGTAGAACTAGAGATATAATATCTAACCCTACCTACTAGGTATTAAAGACCGTGAGTTACTAGATAAATACTATAATAAGCTTATTATATAAGGAAAGTTAGAACTAATAATAGAGCTAACGCCTATTATATACCCTACTTTTATTATCTAGTATACTATAAATAGTAAGAGTAAAGAAAGAATTATTATTAACCTATAACCCCTTAATAAAATAATAATACTAGATATATACCTACTACTAAACTAAGGTAATATTATAAGTAATATTTATAGTAATAGATATTACTTTATATTTAATAGAAAAAGCTTTTACTTTTAATTTAGTATATACCTACTATATAGGAACTAAATAGTAATTATTTCTAAATATAGCCTAGAAGTTTCTAATATTATACTAATAGGTTTTTATAATATACTAGTATATATCTAATAATTTATAGATAAGCTTTTTTATATTTATTCTTATTATATCTAAGTTTTTATTAATAATATCTTAATTTTATTAAAGATATAAGAAGAATACCTAAAATATCTTAAAACCTTCTTATAAATAGTAATAGAAAAGAGATTATATATATCCTTAAAGAAGTCCTTTATAATATACCTATTAATCTAACTCCTAGGGTTTATTATTAATAGTAATAGAATTACTTAGATAGATAATTATCTTTAAGTATTTATAAAGCTTATAGTCCCTTCTAACCTTATAAAGCTAAAAACCTTTATTAGTATAGCTAGATTTATTTAAAATAAAATCCTATAGTATATATTACTTCTTAAGCCTCTTTAAGCCTATAGAATAAGCCTCTTAAAAGATATAAAAGAGTTAGGAAATATTATAACTAGCCTCTTTAAGCTAGTCTATAAGAATAAAGTATAATATATTATATTTACTATAAATAATACTAAGAAAGTAATATTCCTAAACCTATAAAGATACCTCTTAAAGTAATTCTACTTCTTTTATTATAACCTAATAAGGTATCTTTTTTTTAAATTAGACACCTATAAAGATAGATTTAGTTTATATATATTCTAACTTTATAAAGAATAAGATAAAAAAAGTATCCCTAGTAAAGATATATTAGTAAAGTAAATAAAGCTATTAATAGTTTTATTATATCTTATATTAAAGGTAAAGTAGGCTTATAGGTTAATAAAAGCTAAAGTTATTATAGTAAGATAAGTTATTAGGAAACTCTACTATATAGTTTAATCTAACTAATATCTTATAAATATAATTATAGACTATATAATAATAAAGGGAATTATAATATATATATTACTTATAATAATAGATTTAAATAAAGTAAACCTAAAACTAGTATTTATTATAAATTATTTATCTTAATTTTACCTCTATATTTTTTATATCTCTAATATCCTAAATATTATATTATATACCCTTTCCTACTTACACTAGTACTAACTACTATATTAAATAGCTAATAAAAGCTTATATAATAAACTTAATATATTAATATACGTTTTCTACGTCTAAGTAATTTAAACTACTTTATATTTAAAATTTAGAGAAGTATTACTTAATAGATATAAGAGTAAGCTAAGAATTAGTAAGATACTTACTTACCTTACTAACTATAATAAAAATAGCTAGGTAATTAATTAAGTAAGGTAATTATAAAAATAGTAGCCCTAGCTCTTAATTAGACTATAGGAGTATACTAAGAATAGATTACTTTATTTAGTAAACCTATAAGGTAAATAGAAGCTAGTTATCTTATATAGTTTCTTTAAAGCTATTTTTAGCGCTATATATAATAATAAGTATTATTTTAGAGCTAAAAAGATATTATCTAAGCTATAAATAATATATATATAAAGAATAATAAAGGAAATTAATAAATATCTTACCTTTTATCTTATATATAAGGAGAATTCTATTAATAAATAACCCTTACTAGGTAAGCTATATCCTTTATTAGGGCCTAGACGGCGTATAGTAAGGAAGAGGCACTAAGAGTATAGGTAGCTCGTAGCGGGGACGTAGGGCATAAGTATAGACACAGGGCTTAGTTACGTAAGGAGCATATAAGTACTTAGTCATATTATTAATATAACTAAGTATTAATAAGGTAGTAATAATTCCTATAACTATAAGTAACCTACCTTTATATATAGTTAAATATAAGTACTCTTCTTATTATAACCTTATAAGATTATTACTATAAACCTATCTAATAAGTAAAGAGACTATAATAAAATTATTATAACTATATATAATAAATAATAATAAAGAATTACTAGTAAAGAAAATATAATAACCTAAGATCTTACTAAGGAATATATTAAAAGAATACTTTAAGATATTAGTAATATATCTTTAATAGTAAAAGTCTTAAGTAACCTAGAGATAATTAATAATACCTTTATAGAGGAGAAGCTATAAAGCTACCTTATATAGGTAACTAGTATATAATAATATAAGAAAATAATAAAGTTATTATAAAAAGCTAAAAAAGGAGAAGATATTATACTTAGACTAGATCTTAAAGTATTATTAAAAAAAGAAAAATAGAAGAATATAATAATAATATAACTTCTTAATATATATATTAAAAGGAAATTATATATTAAGTACTAAAACTTTCTAATAATACTCTAGATTTACTTTAAAGTAAATATAAATAATTATATAAAAGATTAAGAAAAGGTAATATATATAACTTTATATTTATAAAGAGAGGCTTAGAAGTAATAAAGTAGTTACTTTAAAGATACCTTAGTAGGGAAGTATAAGGGTTTTATATAAGAAGAATTTTATATATAATATAAAAATAAGCTAAAAAGTAAGGATATTAAGGCTTAAAAGGTAATATAAGTACTTATTATATATTAATAGAAAAACTCTAAGTTAGTAAGGGAGTACCTTTAATATTTTAAAGATATAATATTAAAATTACTAAATATATTAGCTTTAAATATAAAGATAATATAAGTAATAGAGTATATATAAGAGTAAATTAAGATAGCCCTAAGTAGTAGTAATATACCTATAATATAGAAGTTACTAGAGTCTTAGGCGGAAAATATAAAGAAAGTAATAGGTATAATATACTAGACTAGAAGAATAGAGATAGTAGGGCTACTATAGGGGACCCTGTGAGGATTAGTAATACTATAAGGAGGCACTAGTAATACTATAGGATATTTTAAGTATAGAGGGGTAGGATATATTTAGAGAGACTATATAATACCTTATTACTTAATCTATTAATACTAGTTATATATAATAATAAGGTATATAAATAGTAACTTTACTTTATTTAAATAAATAATAAGTAATAAACCCTTTATAATATTATTAAATAATATACTAATAAAGTAGGTAAGATTAGAAGATTAGGATTAATAAGAAGCTTATTACTAATTATACTTAAGGAAGGAGATTATAATAAAGATATATTAAAGATAAAGCTAAGAAACTATATTAGTCTTCTTAGATATAAGAAGTAACTTTAATATAATAGATAAGAGTCTAATAACTAAAGATTAAATTTAAAAGCTAGATATAGTAAACTTATTAATAAATCCCCTTAAGTTAGTAAAGTCTTATTATATATATAAATAAATAATAAAGATATTATAAATTATAAATAACTTAGGTATTAGGAGAGAGTAATAAATACTATTTATAATTATAAATACTTTATTATAAATAATATTAGGCTTATAATAGTATATTAAGAAGAATATTATATAGTAATATAAAGAAGAGAAGTAAAACTTTCTTATCTAATAAAAAGATATTAAGTTAGTTATAAGCCTAAGGGAACTCTATAAAGTAACTAAGGAGGTAAGGATATATATAATAGTAATAAGAGAATTAGAAAAGAAGGGGAAGGAAAGAAGTAAGGAGGTAGTAATTTTAAAAGAATATTATAACTTTAATTAGGTATTTTTAGTAAAAGAGGTAATAAAGCTACTAACTCTTAATAGACTAATATATATAATTAAGATTAAAGATAAGAAGATACCCCTATAAGGACTTATTTATATACTTTTTATAAAGAAGCTAGATAAACTTTATAAGTTTATAGATAGAGGACTAAAAAGGAGTTAGATCTATTAGTCTATAAGCCTAATAAAAGTACTTATACTATTTATACTAAAAAAAGAAGGTAAGCTATAACTATATATTAACTATTATAGGTTAAACTAGGTAACTTATAAGAACTATATATTATTATTATTAATTATAGAAATCCTAGATTATATTAAAGGAGTAAGGGTCTATATAAAGCTAGATATAAAAGATATCTATAGATAGCTATATATCTATAAGGGTAATAAGTAGAAGATAATATTTTATTACTATTATAAATACTTTAAGTATATAGTTTTACTATTTAGACTAATAAGAGCACTAGTATTATTCTAAGAATATATTAACTATATATTATATAAAGAAATTAATTATATTTATATAATATACCTTAATAATATCTTAGTATTTAATAAGGATATTATAAAGTATATATAATATATTTACTAAGTACTAGTAAAGCTTAGAAAAGTGAAGTTATACTTAAACCTTAAAAAGTATAAATTTAGTATAATTATAGTAAAATTCCTAAGTTTTATAATAAAATAAAAGAAGATTATTATAGACTAGGAATATATTAAGGCTATTATAAGCTAATTAAAGCCTAGTAGTATTAAGGAGATCTAGTTATTTTTAGGGTTTATAGGGTTTTATTAATAATTTATTAAGAACTTTAGTAAGATTACTTTATTACTTATAAAAAAGATAAAAAGAAATATAAAAAGAAGGTTTTAGCTAAGTACTAAAGAGCTTAAGGTATTCTTAAAGCTAAAGCTAGCCTTTAGTAAAGCCCTAATACTAGTATAATTTAATTAAAAAGCACTAACTTAGGTAGAAATAGATATATTAAACTTTATAATTAAGGTGGTACTATTATAACTATAAGGAGGTTACTAGTACCTTATAGTATTCTTATTATAAAAACTCTATAGAGTAGAATTAAGATACTAGACACCTAATATAGAAATATTTATAATACTAATAGTATTTTAATAATAAAGATATTACCTAATATATTTAGCCTATATAATTAATATTATTATAAACTACCTTAATTATAGTTACCTTATAAAGAAGAAGAACCTTACTTATTACTAGGTAGTAGTACTAGATAAACTATCTCCTTTTAACTTTAAGATTACTTTTTAGCTAAAGAAGTTAAACCTAGCTAATATACTATTAAGAAGAAAAGACTATAATAATAATAAAAAGGCTAAGATATAAGGAAGTAATATAATCTTAGGGTTCTTATAGTAGTTTTATAGAGAAGGTAGTAATATAAGGAAAAAGGAGTATTAACTAAGGCTAATAAGAAAAGTAATATAACTATATAATAAAAAGGTAGCTAGGATATAAGAAGATAGTAGTAAAGATATAAGGTTAATTAAAGAGGAAGCTTAGATACCTCTAGTAGATAAGATATAAGAATACTAGTAGAGGGATATCTTTATAGAGATAATATAGAGAAGAATTTAAGAAAGTAAAGAAGATAGTATAACTATATAAAGAGGATATTAGAATATAAATAATTATAGACTTTTATATAAGAATAAAAAAGTGTTTATATTAGTAGGGATAAGGTTAGAGATCTTATAGTTATATTATAATAACCTTATAATAAGCTATTAGAGGGTATATAAGATAGGGAAGTAGATTAGGTAATAATTCTTCTAGTAGTTACTAAGAAAGGATATAACTATATATATTACCTTATATTATATCTATTAAATTATAAAGAGAAGGTAGTACTAACTATATAGCTACCTTATAATATTACTAATACTAGACTAGCTTTTTAAGGAAATTATAATAAATATAATTACTAGCCTTTTAGAGGTTTAAGGAGATAGAGGAAAGTAGAATACTATCCTAGTAATAGTAAATAGGCTTAGTAAGTATAATATCTATATTATTATAAATAAGAACCTTACTAGTAAGGGGCTTATAAATATTATCTTTAAGAAGGTTATAGTATATTATAGGATACTAAAGGGTATTATATTAGACTAGAGATCTATCTTTACCTCTAGGTTCTAGTAAAGCCTCTACCACTTACTAGTAATTAAGTAGTAACTTAGTATTATATTCTATCCTTAGATAGATAGCTAGATAGAGTAAATAAACTAGGTAGTAAAATACTACCTATAGATATTCTATACTATAGATTAATTAGACTAGCTATTATACCTTCTAATAATATAATTTATATATAATATAAGGATATAAGTATCTATTAGTAAGACCCTAGTAAAGATACTACTAGGGTATAATCTAGTAATCCCTATACTATTAGGTCTATAGGATATAATAAATATTTAAGTAGGGTCTAGAGTAAGGTTATAGGAGGCTACCTAAGAAGATATAATAAAGCACTTATAGAGAGCCTAGTAGGCCTAGGTATAATAGTATAATAAAAGAAGAAAAGAGAAGTTATTTATAGTTAGTAACTAAGTCCTCTTATTAATAAAAAACCTATACTTATAATAACTATACTAGAAGTTTATAATAAAGTATATAAGACTATATAAAATAATAAAATAAATAAAGATAAGTAAGCTAGTATATTAAATAAGCTTACTCTCTAAGTTATAAGTTTATAATATCTTTAATATAAGCTTATTAGAATTATATAATAAATAACTAGGTTAAGATAAAGAAGTAGATAATAGGGTATTAAAAAGGGAGGATAAGTATAAGGTTAAGAAAATTATAAGGTATAAGTATAAGGGGAAAAGACACCTATTTTAAATAAAGTAAGTAGGCTATAATAATAAAGAGAACTCTTAGTTAAGATAAAGTGACTTTACTAAGGGAGTTATAGTTAAAGAATATAAAGAATAGTTATAAAAATAAAAAAGAGAGTAATAAGTAAATAATAAGGAAGTTATAAAGATATAAAAAAAAAAGTAAAATAACTAATTATAATTTAGTAATAAGTTTATAATAAAAAAACTATAGCCTAAGTCCTTTAACTATCTAGTAAATAAATAATATCTTTATTATAAGTATAATAATAAAAATAAAGTCTTTAGTATATAATAAATATATTATAATATTACCTTATATTAGTAAGGGAATAATAAAATAGAATCTTAAGGGGGAAGTTATAATAAAGTTATAAGAGAGTAATAAGGAAGTTATATCTTCTTTATTTAAGAGTAAGAAGAGCCTTAGGATATTTACTAGGAGTATCTTACTAAGATATAATAAATATAGCTACTATAGCCTTAGCCTTATAGTAAGTCTACTTATAAGTATACTAAATATTTATATTAGTAAACTTAATAAACTTAAAGCCCTTAAGTAATAAGGATATAAAGGAGAATTTAAGTTTATAAACTTAGTACTATTATAAGTTAGTAAGTAAGGGATAATAAAGATATTATAAATATATAATAAAGTATTAGAAACTAAAAGTAAGGTAATAAAAGTACTTAAGCTAGGATATAGTAATAATAGTAATAGTTTTATAGTTAGCTTCTTATATAGTAGTAGTGATAGGGTTAATAATAAGTGTAGGAGTAAGAGTAAGGACGTTAGGAGTAAGCTATAGGGTAGTAGTAGTAGTAATAGCCTATATAGTTACTACTTAGCTAATATAAGGAGACTAATAGTAATAAGCTCCTACCTTAGCTATAGTAAACCTATAGTAACTAGTAATAACTTAATAACTAAGAGATTATTAAGTAGCCTATAATATATTAATAGTAAGGTTTAAGTAATATTATAACTAATATATAATAAGAGGGGTATTATAGTACTAGTAGTCTTAGAATAAGTTATATACTTACTACTTACTCTTAATAAGTATAAGGTAGTCTTTATTACTATAAAGATACTTTATATACTTTAGGGATCTAGTTATATAGTAATAAGTTAGTAAGAGCTAAGGAGTAAAGATATAATAACTTACTTAATTAGCTATAATAGTCCTCTTAAAACTAAGAGTTATAGACTATATAATATAAGTAATAAATATAAATATAGTTAAATCTATAAAGATATAATAAGTTAATAAGGGGGAGATAATAAGGGTAAAGTATATATATAAAAGGCTAGTACTCTAAGTACTAAAAAGAGAATTAGTAAGGAAAGAGTAATAAAGATATAATAAGGTACTTACTTATATTCTATTATAACTACTACTATAATAATAGCCTTAGGCTAAGGTATAAGATTAGACCTATAAGGTTATAGTTAGTAGACTATAAGGCTATAAGGGTAATAAATATATATAAAAAAGGTAAAATATAATAAAGGAGTAGTTAGGTAGTAAAGAGTATAAAGTAATAATATAGTAAGGGAATAAGGAAAGAACTATATAGAAACTAGAAGGGATACTATAGGTTAGTAAGAGATAGATAATAAGAAAGTAAAGAGCTAGTAATAAAAAAAGGTAAAGAAGGAAGAAGGTTAGGGTAAGTATAAAAAGCCTAGGTATAAAGGTAGGATATTACTAAAAGGCTTAAATATATTAGAATTAATATTTTTAAGCTTATATAATATAATTAAGCTAGAAAAAGATATTTAAGAGAATTATAAGTATAAGGTAATAATAATATAATTAGAATAAAGGGAGTAGATTATAAGGAGGTAAGGAATTTAATATATATAGGTTTTAATAAAGATAAAGAAAAAAAGAAAAAGAAAAAGAGGGGGAGGTATTATAAAGAATACCTTTAAAGGTATATAATAAAATATATAATATAATAGCTATATAAAGTATAAAGGCTAAAAAGAATAAATATAAATAAAAGTAACTATAAATCTATAAAGAAATAATAAATAAATAGTATTAATATAAAGAGCTAATAAATAAGATATATATAATATAATAAGATATATATATATAATAAATAAAAAATAAAAAAATAAAAAGATAAGAAAAAATAAAATATATATAAAAA
>JAEIJG010001375.1:0-11454 GCA_037289395.1 Beauveria scarabaeidicola
TATTATAAAGTTAGATTACTTTAGATTACTAGTAATCTAAGTAATCTATTATCTTATAGATTACTACTAGCTTATTATAATCTATAGTAATCTAATATACTATTAGATTATTACTAGCTCACTATAATCTATAGTAATCTAGTTATATAACTAGTTATCCTAATTAAGTGACTTATAGGCGCCCGCCTAGCTACTCCTCTAGGCTACCTCCCTAGCTACCTTATATATTCCTATACTTTCCTTTATTTATAATATAATACTCCTGCCTTATTAGTCTTATCTTTAAGGCTATAATAGTTAGTTTATTATATTTTATTAACTATAGTTTCTTTTTTATTTTTCCTTCTTATATTATTATATTTACTATATTTAACTATATATCTAAGTCTTATTCTTCTAAATCTAAATAGCACTTAAAACTAGTAACTACTATAAAAGAGTTTAAGGTTATTATTATACTTTATTCTTTTTATTATTTTAAGAAGCTTTCCTATAAGATAATAGAAGGTGTTTCTAGGTATAAGGAATATATTTATTAGGGTTATTCTTATAATAGCTTAGGTATATTAGTTTTTTCCCTTAATTAGATTATCTTAGAATCTTAATATTTATACTAGAAAGAAGAAGAGGCTATTACCCTTCTTTAATATCTTTAATATAAATCCTTTAAAGTATAAGTATTACTAGGTGCACAGTGCCATTTTGCTAGGTGTACAGGAATACCTGAACTTTAGCGTGCACACCCACCATAATCTATATACCTTTACAGATTCCTCCGCTATTCCTCTGCTACCGCTATCGCTAATGCCACCGCTAGGAATTTATAAGCTATTAAATAGCTTCTATGGCTTCTATAGCCGTAAAAGCCGTAGAAGAACCCGCGGCGTAGATAAATTAGTATCTATACTTATAGTAGTAGCGGTAGTGGGTTAGTGAAAAGATACTTCTCCTTATATATGATTTATTATATAAAACTAAGTACTTTACCTGTACACCTAGCAAAATAGCACTGTACACCTAGTAATACTTAAAATAAAATATAAGCTTAAGACTACCTAGTCTATTTACTAAGAGTAGTTTTAAACTTATTATTTTAGCTTCTTAATATTAAAATTTAAGTTAATATACTTTTAATATAAGTATATACTAGACCTAGGTCTTCTTATATTGAAAAGTAAAATAGTTAAGTTATTTATAAATATATATTTACTTAATATAGTCTTTTTTATAAGGCTTAAATAAAAAAAGTAAATTAAGATAATATTAGAGAAAGTAAAGTTAGTACTTTAGGCCTTATAAGTAATTATAAAGAAATTATAAAGCCTTTAAGTTTAAGATATAAAGGATATTTATCTTTAAGGTATTTACTTAATTATATTATTTAAAGTAATAATATAATATTAGCTAGGAAATAAGCTTATTAAAGGCCTAGTAAGGCCTTTTTATAAACTATAGATAAGATACTTATAAGTTATTAAAGAAGCCTTTAAAATAACCCTTACTTATTATATTAAGGCTAAACTTTAGGTCTTTTTATTAAATATTTATTTATTAATAAGAAAAAGTAAGACCTTAAATTAATAAGAAGTAAATAAAGCTATAGCCTAGCTTTATTATATAACTACCTAAGTAACCTTTTTTATATTATTATAAAGAAACTATAATAGTTATTAAATTACACTAATTAGGCTTATATATACTTATTTAGTCTTACTATCTTTATAAGTAAAAGAAAAACTAGATTACTTAGAGGAAAACCTTTACTTTTTTATCTAACTCTAATTATATATTAGTTCTTAATAAAGGCTAATAAGGCCCCTCTTCTTAATTATTTTTATTTTATACCCCCTAAGGGGGGGTATCCTCTTTATTAGGCTTAAGCTCCTCCTTACTTACTTTATACTTACTCTATACCTACTTTATCCTAAATCTACCCTAGGTCTAATATTTATATAGATTAGCCTTTATTAGTTATATACCTATTTTACTATTTTCTTACTTTTAACTAAGTAATTAAGTATATAAAGTATATCTCTTTAGTCTCTTAATAACACTATAATAAAAATATAATACTAACTATAGTCCTAGCCTATAAGTTTATATTAAAGAAGTATATAGTAAATATCCTTTAGCTTATATTTATATTAATATATCTTTATATTATATTTAAATACTTATTACTTATAGAAGAAAGTATTTAGCCTAATCTTTCTTATTTATAATTATATTATAATAAAGCTAATATATTATAATAAGTAAAAGAGTAAGATTACCTTAGCCTTATATCTAGCTTATAAGGGCTTATAGACTAAGAATAAGATAAGCTATTTTATTTACCTCTAGCTCTTAGTTTCTTTATACTTTTACTTTACTCTTTATACCTAGTTAGCTTAAGCCTTAAGTATATACTAGTCTCTCTCTAATATCCCCTTACTTATTTTTAGTAGGTTTTAATATAAGTCTTTTATTAATAATAAGACTTATTTACTACTACTTTAGTAGAGTAAGACTAGAGATAATACTTATATAATAATATACTAAAGCTAGGTTATAGCTTTATTAGCTTTTTACTATTTAAGGGTTTTACTCTTCTATATTATTAAATAAATATTTACTAATAATATACTAAGCTTAGTCTTCATATAGTAAGTAGGGGTAGCCTTAAAGGCTCCTCTAACTACCTATAAGTACCTTATATATAACTCTTAGAGAGGCCTAGCTAGGCTTTATATAAGGCTAGTTATAAGGCTATATTATATTATTACTTTAAATAATATAATTAAATAAATTTCTTAAAGGTAAATATCTTTTATTTACTTAACCCTTAAGCTTTATAACTTTCTTATTATTAGTTATAAAGCTTAAAGTATAAACTAGACCTTCTTTAATATAAACTTAACTTACTTTTATTATCTTAACCTTACTAATAATATTACTTTAAGAAGATATATATTTATTAATAACTTTATTATCTTACCTTTAAGTATAAGGGGGCTTAGATTTAAAGCTTACTTATATTAGAAGTATAATAATTAAAACTTTAATATAAAGAAACTTAATTAATAAGTTTTTACTTAGTTTTTATATATAGCCTAAGTATTTTCTAATTAAGACTTAGTTTTATTATAATTCTTTTTTATATATAATAGATTTATATTATCTATAAAGTTAATTATATATAGACTTAAGGCTAACCTAAGGGTTTTATATAATAAGCTTATAAAAAAAATAAAGAAGATTAGAGATAGTAATAAGTCTTAAAGGACTTTATACTAGATTACCTTTTCCTTTATTATATTATTATTAATTTAAAGCTAGTTTATTCTTTTATTAAAGAAAGATTAAATAAGATTAAAGATCTTCTTTAAGTAGTTTAACTAGTAAAGCTCTTAAATAAATAGCTTATAATTAATATTATTAAAAGCTCTAGCTATATCTAGCTAAAGGAGTAATATAACCTTATCTTAAGCCTAAGCTATATAAACTAGTTTAATAACTATTATAATTACTATTTTTATTAACTTATACCTTTAGTTCTTTATCTAACCCTTAGGAAGAAGTTAGTATATCTTTATTATAGTTATAATATAGGTAATAAGAATCTTCTTAAATAGCTTACTTATTATATTAAGGAGGGTTATTAGCTATTATCCTCTTATTATTTAGAGGTTATTTAAGGTCTTCTTAGGCTTCTAGAGGATTATAGTAGAGCTAGCTTAGTACTAGGCTAGGTAGTATCTAGATTATAATAATATATTTAAGAGCTTTATTAGTATCTTATAAAGGGGGGGGGCCTAGGGCCTTTAGAAGCTTATATAGGACTTTATCTAGACCTAGGGTATTCTAGGCTATATAATTTCTAAGTATATCTTTAACCTTATTAATTATAACTTCTATAAGGATTTCTATTTTATCTTATAGAGGTTTAGGGGCGTTTAGCTTATAGACTAAGGTTATATTATACCTAGGCTTAAGACTAATAGTTATTAAGGCTAAAAAGAATTTTTAGGCTAAAACCTCTACCTTCTCCTCTTTTAATTATACTAAGATATTATAGCCTAGGTAAGCTAGTTCTAAGATTATATTAGTTATATATCTTATTATAAACCTTTTTACTTACTTATATTACTTTTATAATACTAATATATTACCTAGTAAGTTAAGGTATATCCTCTAGGCTACCTTTTATATCTTAGTTAAGGCCTAAGACTAGGCCTTTCTTATTCTATATATAATCTCCTAGGTTACTTTATTTCTTAACCTTTATACCTATCTCTAGGTCTTCTTTATCTTAATAACTATCTAGCTAGTTTTTTAGTTCTACTATTCTAGCCTCTTAGTCTAAGGGGGGCCTATTATAAGAATAACCCTAAAGATAATATCTTTTATTATTAATATAAGTTACTTATATATTACCTTTACCTTTAAGGGTCTTATTATTAGTAGTTTAGTTATAGTTAGGAGCTAGGCTATTACCTTAGCTAAAGTAAGACTAATATTAATCTTTTCTTATTTTTTTATTAGCTTATTTCTCTTTAACTTATAAGCCTAGAGCTTTAATAGCTATAAGATATAATTAAACCTAGCTAGATTCTAGTTTAGTATTATATATTTACCTTTTAGAACTAAAGAAGCTTAGAGGAGGTTTAAGGTGTTTATATAATAATTATAGTAATACTATATTATTATCCCTAAGGGTATAACTAATATAGTTTTAATATAGGTAAAGGCCTTAATTATATTATCTATAAATAAAGACTTTCTACTATAGAGGTCCTAAGAGAGGTAGTAGAGGTTAAAGTCCTTTACTACTATATATAAGATCTCCTCTTCTAATAGGTTAAGAGTCTATATAAGTCTATATCTAATTTAAAGTAAATACTTATAAAGATAAAAGGGTTATTAAGGAATTTAATATAATATATATCCTTTTTAACTATTACTTCTTATAATATTTTATTAACCTTCTTATAAATATAGGTTATTACCTACCCCTCTTCTTATAAGTACTAGTATAGAGCTAAAGAGGGGGTAAGTAAGGGGTTACTTAGTAATACCTCTTAGATTATAATAATATCTAGGCTATCCTCTTAATAAAAGGCTAACTAGATATTATTATTATCTTTATAAATATTTTATAAGAAACTCTTTATTTAATTATCTAGGCTAAGTTAGTTTAATTATAATTATATCTTAGGTTAATTTTAAAACTATTAGTAATAATAAAAGTAATAAAAATAATAATTTATTTTATAACTAAATTATAAGAGCTAAGGCTAATAATAATACTTAATATAACTAGTTTTTACTTATAATAAGTATAAAAGTTTTATATTATAAAATCTTAACTAATAACCTTAGACTTATAGACCTTATTCTAAGGTTAATAAAGTTAAAATTTAATATATTAGTCTATATTAGGAAAGGTCTTTAAATTAGAGCTAAGGAGGAGGGACCTAGAGGCTACCCTCTTAAGTACTATATACTCCTAGCTCTCTTTAAGGGTAATAACGCTTTTAAGGACCTTAGGGGTCTTTCCTCCCTAAGGTAGTAGCTCTTAAACTCTATTAGTTAGAAGTAATATACCTCCTAGGTATAGCCTTAATACTATCTTATAATAAGGTAGTCTTAAGATTATACTAGGTAATTATCTTTATAATTAAAATATTATTCTTTTTTATTATCTTTTTTTATTAAGTATAACTTAAGCTTAATATAAGCCTAATAAATATATTAGTTATATTACTTTTTATTTTAATAAAACTTATTTATATAGTTATACTAGTAATACCTAAAGTACTATAAGGGTTAGATTATATCTAAGAAGGGCTTATATTAGAAGACCTAAGAGTTAAAAAAGATCTTTTACTTATAAAAGTAGTTTATTATCTTAATATTATATATTCTAATAATAAATAAAGCTTATATCTTAGACTTAAGTTAAAGGTAATATATCTTTATAATAATAATATTTACCTTATTAAAGGCTAAGAGTATTATTATAAGGTTAGTAGTATCTTATAAAATCTTATTAAGTAATATTACTTTAATTATTATAATATATATTTACTAAGAGAGAGTTACCTCTAGGCTAAATATAACCTTTATTTAAAGCTTATTCTTTATATATTTCTTTACCTCTTAATAAAAGGTTAAAACTATATCCTTAAAAAGGAGGTAATATATTATTACTATAGTATTAGCCTAAATAGTCTTACTAACTATTATAATAATCTCTTATAAAGAATAGCTTTTAATTTCTTATATATATCTCTTAGTATTAATAACTAGTTTTCTTATATATCTAATAAGAACTAGTTTAACCTTAAAACTAGCCTAGCCTTAGGCTATTATTACTATAATATATAACTATAAACTAGCTAGAAGCTAGGGTTAGCTAATACTTTAGCTTTTTTTAAGTATTTATATAATTATTTTTTTATAATAGCCTAGATTACCTCTTAAGTAATTAAGATATTAATCCCCTTTAGGGTTACTCTAGCCTTACTTTAGGTCTAGGTTTATTTATACTTAGCTTATATCTCTTTTACTTTATCTTTAAATTTATCTTTAATTAAAAAGAAGAGCTTATTAATTAGTTCTCTTTTTAATTTTAATCTTATTTAAGTTACTACTACCTTAAGCTTACTATAGTACTTATAAGTTATAGGGGTATATTAGGATATATCTCTAGTAATAAACTATTTACTTTAACTACTTTTAATATAATAGCTTTATATTAATATTATCTAAGGGTAGATTTAGGCGCTTTTTAATATTTAATAAGTTATTTTTTAATTTTATTACTAGGTTAGGCTTAATATAGTTATATACTATTTCTTACTTATAAAGATATATAAAGAAACTATAATAAGTAAATTACTTTATTTATATAAAAGCTTTATAATAACCTATTAAAAAGAAATCAAAGGGTCTTATATAGGAATTAATATATACTTAATAAGTAAATAAACTAAAAGTAATAAATAAAATAAAAATAAAAGAAGACTAAAAACTAAAAAAAGATAAGATATTTTATATTCTTATTAATATATAAGTTATTATAGGTTAAATATAAGGCTAAAGTAGCCTTAATCTTATACTCCTTATATTATATTAACTTTATTATAATATAATTATAAATAAGAAAAATTAAACTAAATACCTTTCTTTATAAATATTATATCTTTAGTTATAAGTTAAGAGTATATTAATATTAGAATAGTTTAGAAGATATTTATTATATATTATTATAATATAAGCTTATAAGAAGAGATAGTATTTTTAAAATAATATTATTATAAGAATAATATAATATAGTTAATAAGCGAGTTATATAGATAAGTGAGTCACACACTCTACCTAGTTTTCGCTATTACCTACCTTAGTATTATAATCACTTAATAACCTTTAAATAGAAAACACTTTAAAGGAGTTAAAGATCACTCTTACCCTTTAAGCCCTTAAAAAAGACCCTAAACTAAGTATTAAAAAGGCTATAATAATCTATAGTATATCCTTAATAATAATATATAACTAATATAATAATTAAATTAATTAATATAATTTTATACTTAATTTTAAGAAAGTTCTTAATTTAGAAAAAAAGGCTATAATAAAATATATTTTATAACTAGACTTATAAGGACTTCCCCTTTAATATACTAATATAGAAGATATAGTAAACTAATTATTTACTAAATATAATAGTAGATATATTAGAGTATATTAGGTAAAAAACCTTATATAATAATAACTAGAGTTTATTATATATTTTTAATAAAGATATAATTACTAAAGAGCTAAATATAAAGATCTAATTATAATTTATAGTTAGTTTATATTCTTAAAGAATATAATTATAAAATATAATACTATAAAATCTAATATCTATAACTTTAATAAGACTAGGTTTTTAATAAGCTTTATTATAATAAAAATAGTTATTATAAGCTCTAATTAAGTTAAAAAAGTAAAAGTAATATAGCCTAGTAATAGGGAATAGATTACTATAATTTAAATAGTAAATTTCTAGGGCTTAATAATACTACTATATATTATAATAAAAGGCTAAAATCACCTTATACCTTAGTATAAAGATAAGCACTTACCCTTTAATTAATATATTAATATAAGCTTAAATTACTAGATAATAAAAGAAATTAGTATAGATTAAATAAGGTATTTTTATAAATATATAAAAAATTAAAATAAAGGTACTTATTACCTTCTTATCTTAAATAACTATAAAAGTTATTACTTAATTATATTTAAGCTTTTTTACTAAAAAAATAAGATTATTACTCTTTATATACTTATTTATTCTTTTTATATACTCTAGCCTTTAGATATTAGTTATTTTAGTCTACTTAAAAAGACTTATAAATAATAAATTAAAGATCTTATAAAGACTAGTATTATATATATTACTAAAGAAGATTTCTTACTTATATTTTTTTATACTTTTAATAAGTCTACTATAAAAGAAAATATCTAAGATAGTTTTTAAAGCACTAGAATTACCCCTTTTAATCCTTAAAAGGTTATTTTTACCTTAGAACTAAAGTTTATAATACTAAGTCTTTTAAACTTATATCTAGGTTTAACTAGTTCTTAGGTCTTTTAGATATTAAGTATTATAATTAAAGTAGTTTTATAGTCTTTAATTCTTAAAAAGTAAATTATTAATTATTTAAATAACTTTCTAACTAAAAGTCTTAATATACTTAATAGTTTTAAGAAAAATATAATAGTTATTATATATAAGGTTATATTCTTATATACTTAGGTATATAAGTTTAAGACTATAAATAAGCTGATTAATAAGTATTAGTAAGCTAAAAAAGCTAGATTATAAACTAAAAGATTACTTTTTATATAAGATATAAGAGATTTAAAAGAGTAAATAAATATTAATAGTTAAGTAAAAGATAAAATATAGACTTATAGTAGTTATAAGGTAAGGGTTAAAATATATAGTTAGTAATATAGTATATATAGTTAGACTAGATATAATATATATACTTATACTTTAGATATAAAAACTAGTAAAGAAGAGGATTCTAATTAGTTTTAGATCTTTTTTTATATTATAGTTAAATTATTAATAGTTAAATATTATAGGGTTAGGGTAGGTATGTGACTCGCTTATCTACGTGACTTGTTTATTAACTATATTAATATACTTTATATCTTTAATAATCTAATTAAAAATAAAAAAATTATAAAATAAGTTTATAAAGAAAGATAATTAATATATATAAATATTAACTTATAATTAAGGCTAATTAAGGGTTAAGATAAGAAAAGCTTAAGTATAAAAGGACTTAATATTATTAATAAACTAAACTAAAGTAAAAGCCTTATTAAGGCTAAAATAAAACTAATTAAGTTAAAGATTAGTTTTATTATAAAAAAAAGAAAAAAGAAAAACCTACTTAAGCCTTTAATAGTTATAGGTTAAAGTTATTCTAGGGTTATAATACCCTTATTATTATCTAAGCTTAGGTTAATAGCTAGCCCCTAGATACTACTAGGGGCTATAGTAAGTATAATAGGGGCTATAGGCATAGTAGGTATAAGGGTAAGGGTAATAGGCGTAATAAGCGTATCTATAAGGGCGGTAGGGGCTAGGCCTAGGGCTAGGGCGAGGTTAGTAGGGATAGTAGTGGCTACTAAAACTCCTAATCTATAAGAGATATAATAGAGCTCTAATAAAATATTAGAGAGTAAAGCCTAGTTAGTTATAATAAAAAGCTAACTAGGGCTTATAGGGTTAGTAGTAGGGGTAAGAGGTATAGTAATAGTAGTAGGCGTAGTAGGTATAATAGTAATAGTAATAAAGGGGTAAACCCCTCTAATAGTATAAGCCTAGTCTTAGGCCTTTTTAAAGGTAATATTACTAATATTATAATAAGCTTAAGTTATTACTAGTATTAACTACTTAAAGGTAAAATTAACTAAGACTACTACTAAGGTAATTATAAGGTAGTTTTATAGTTAATCTTAGATAGTAGTTATACTTTACTTAACTATAAATAATACTTTTTATTATTAACTATTAAAATTAACTTAAGGCTAAGGTAGACTTATTTAGGGGTAGTATTACTTTATTTATATATACTTAATATATAAACTAATTTTAGTTAAACTTATTAATAAAAAAGAATTAAGGCTAAGTTAAAAATAATATATATATATAAACTAAAAATAAGTTAACTTATTAGTATTTTTTATCTAGCTAATATAATAACTATAGAAGGTAACCTAAGGGTTACTTTACTTAGGCTTAAGGTTATCTTAAGGTAAGAGCTTATCTTCTTTAGTTATTTTAAAGATAAGATAATAATAAAGTTATATTAATTAGTTATTAAATTAAGACTAATAAGAAAAGGAAGTTACTTACTATAGTAAGAGGTAAGGCGGGGTATAGATTTATTAGTAAAAGTCTTACTAAGGTTAGAATAAGGATTAAGGCTAGCTTAGGCTAGATTAAGGGGAATAATTTACTTACTTAAGGGTAATAGTAATAGTATAAAGCTTTTTATATATAGTAAGTATAAATCTATAGATAAAAGGTATTATAAGTATAACTAAATAATATATAAAAATAGTAGGGAAAAAGTATAAGTAAAAAGAAAGGAGATATATAATTAATATAGTTATTAAAAGAAGGAAAAGAAGCTAAGAATTAAGGAATTAGGCCTCCTTTATCTCTATTAGCTAACTAATAATAATAATAAATTAACTAGGTAAAGACTAATAAGTAATTATTATATTAATTATAGTAAGTGTTAAGGTATATAAGGCTATCATAAGTGGAAGTAAAGAAACACGAGTAATAGATCTTCTAATAGGATAGAAGAAAGATATAAGGTTGAGATTATCATCTATCAAGCTTCTTTCTATGGGAAAAGGGCTGCCTTTAAATAGGTATCTAACCGGAGCTTTTGCTCCGGTCTTCTTTATCATCTGACTTAAGTGATATAATACCTTATCATCGATTTCAGCGTGGCTTGCAGTTACCTCAAGCCATATAAAGTCTAATATAGAAGACTTCATTCTAATTGGTTAGAAAAGTGGGTCTGAATACTTCATCCTGATTAGTTAGAAAAGTGGGGCATAGGTAAATACCTTTTATAATAGTATTTGGTTATAATAACTGTAATACTTTTATAGCCCCCTATAAAGAGTATACTATAATATATAATATATAATATCTCTTTAAATATAGGTATTTTGAATTATAGGAAAAATAACCTATAGTATTAAGTTATTATAGGATAAAAATATAGTAGTAATAATAATACTATAAAAAACCTTTATAGATATATATATAAGGAAAAATTATAATAATATTAGTATTCTTATTATAATGAAAAAACCTTATTATTTATATAGGAATTTAACCTATAGATAGATCCTCTAAAAATCTATTATGTTTATTAATTCCTA